>QLOI01002824.1:0-15865 GCA_003313605.1 Tuber umbilicatum | reverse complement strand
CTCTAAGCTGCTCTGAAAAACTCTAAAGGTTCTTCGACTAATGGTTTGTTACTCCTCTATCCGCCCGTCTGCTTACAAATATGCGGGTTTAAAGTTCTGACGGTGTTGCTCGATTGATCGATTGATTGATTAGGCGTCGACAAAGAACTCCAGTATTGGAGTTAAACTCGTATGGAAGGGGGATGACCCCAAGGTCGAGTGAGTCAACTGCGTCTTCTCGCCTCCATCTTTCATCCCATTCACCCTCGCTAACCAACAAACCGATACGGCTAATAGCATCGTAGCTGTTCACGGCCTCAAAGGCGACGTATACAGAACATGGACTGCGAAGGGGACCGAGCCGGGCGAAAACGATGTCTTCTGGCTCAAGGATTTGCTGCCTGGGGAGGTGCCCAGCGCTAGAATTTTGGCCTACGGTTACGATGCGGACCCAACCAAGATGTTTGAGAGTACCAGCACCAATATGATACATCATCACGCGACCACGCTGGTTACGGAGCTGCACTTTTATCGGAGGGTTTGTTTGACTGACATTCGCTGCGTTGCGGTATGTTTGAAGGGCCGTTGACACTGACCGGCCGTATTCTAGAAAGCGAACGAGGCACGGCGACCGATTGTTTTCATTTGCCATTCTTTAGGCGGTATCATTGTTAAAAGGGTATTGCCTCCTCGTGTGTTCTAGGCTTCGGGCAGAGACTAATTCTATAGGCGCTGATCTACTCTGCCAACTGCAACCTTAGCCATAACGCCATGTTTCGGTCCATCAAGGTTTCAACCTACGGGGTTCTCTTCCTCGGGACCCCGCATATGGGCGCTGATCTAGCGCGGTGGGGAAAGATGGCCGAGATGCTCGTGCGCATGGTTTCGTCCAAGAGTTGGGTCGACAGCAACAGCGCGCTAATCACGGCTCTCGAGAAGAATAGCGAGACCCTGCAAAACATCACCGATGGGTTCTTAGGGATTTGCAGAGATTTCCGACTATTCTTTTTCTGGGAGGAACTCAAAACGGCCATTCCGGGAATGGGGCCAAACTTGGTACTTGCTTTTCACATTCGTATTTATCCAAAGAGTAGCAGGGGCTAATAGGTCGGGATAGATTGTCGAGCACGCATCAGCGGTGCCAGAGGCTTTACCGGACGCCGGCAGGGCATCCATTCATGCGACGCATAGCGAAATGTGCAAGTTTCGGGACGAAGGTTCTCCAGGCTGGAACTCGCTCGCGGGTTGCTTGTGCGATTTTGTCGCACAGGCTCCGGCAGCTATCGAGATGAAATGGATACAGGAGGAACGTCGCAATATCCAGGCGAAGCACGATTTGGTTTCTAGTATATTCCAGTATGATATCCATGCTGATGTTGGGCTATCTCCTCCACCCATCATGCCGAGGACTAGAAGTCCGTCGCCAGATGCAGGTACCGATAGGAGAGCTATATTGGGACAAGGTGATACACTCTTTCCAGATTCTGTATCCGAGCCCGAGGAGTCTTCCCGTAGGTCTTCTGGTCGTGAGCGGGTTTTTCGCAGATTTTGAGTTTTTGCTGTTTTCAAAAATTATCTTTTAAGCATATCGAAACCATGTTTTTCTCAATTAGCTATTTCCTAACTGACGGTTCATGAATGTACGTAGACGTCCCTGAACCTACTTTGCTAGCAATTAAAGACACCCCCTTCGTCAAACCGTTATCACTGCAAGAAAACAGATACTTTGAAGGCAGAGAGGAGGCCCTGTTCAAGTTACACACGATCCTTCAGTCACCAACACAGGGCGCGGTTACAATCTCCGGACTCAGCGGTGCTGGGAAGACCCATTTGGCAAGGGAGTACTTCTTCAATAGGAAAAACGACTATCGTGGGGGCGCCTTCTGGATCGATTGCAAACCTATGATGCGAACGCTTTCCACCGAATGTCTTGATTTAGGGTTTTGTATGATCGCCGAAGAACTAGGGCTTCTAGGTGAGGGCGGTGGAAACAACAGCCAGGTTAGTTTGAACGACGACCCGAAAACGACTACTCGGTTGCGAGTTATGGGGTGGTTTCAGAAACATGACGACTGGTTGTTAGTCCTTGACGGGGCAAACGCGGAAACGGATGAAGAGATGGACTTGTTAGCGGAATACATACCCAAGAGTAAAGCGGGAAGTATTATATTAACCACTCTTAACTCATCATTCGCAGGATCTGCCCGGCTAGGCGCCCCGGAGAGGTTGGAGTTGGAGCCTGTTACGGACGACGAGGCCGTCAGGATGTTGCTGCACTATGCACTAATCAGGAACCCACCCAATGAGGAACTTTTGGCGGCAAGGCAGCTAGTACAATACCTAGGACATATCCCACTCACCATACATTCCGCAGGGAGCTACATCAAGAGGAAGAAAGTCACGATATCATATTACCTGAGAAGGTACGAAAAGCGGCCATTAGTGGATCGAGAGGATTTGGAGCCTTTCCATATAATTTTCGACCGTCTGGAAGAACGCAGCGATAGGTACCAAGAAGCAACGAATTTGCTATGTCTGCTAGCTTTTATGCACCAGGAGATTCCGGTTCGCATGCTATCAACAGGGACCAGAGAATTGCCGTCCAGTGTTAAACTGGTAGCGAGGGATCGTGGGCGACGGGACTTTAATAACACTATTGGGCATTTGTTGGCGTACTCACTTGTTGACCGGTGTGGCCAGCAGGACGAGAATATCCAGGTGGATACGTTGGTCCTGCCTAGTGTTGTCCAAGATGTGTGTATTTCTCGGATGCGAAAGCCAGACCTCAAGATGTGGCTTCAACTTGCGATCAAGATGTTTTGCGGCTCTTTCGATTACATGGAAACTTGCAAGCGTTCGAATGCAAGGTTCTTGGTATCGGACTACAGACGGTACGAGATTCACGGGGTGAGATTGCTGCAGCATGCAAAGAAGCGGGAGGTAGACACCAAAGACTTGGTGAGGGTATTGGAGGATATAAAGACTGCGATAAATGATGATCAGGTGGGGATTAGGTGCAGCATGTTCCGGCCTGGTAGCACGAGTGATAGTGCTCCGGAGACATCATCTCCGGAGAGTTCCAGGAGGGCAACGTGGGAAGTTGACACCTTCCATGATGAACCAGAGCCTATCCAAGACCACGACGATGGCGAGCGGCAATCGAGAGCACCTACGCGTTCGGGGGCCGGTTCAAGAAGTTCCTCTGCTGCTCGGAGATGGAACATACCGCCTTTCAACGATGACCACGCCCACGATTCCGATTCCGAAGAACCCTGGGGAGAAACACCAAGACTAAGACGGAGCTCTCGCGCTTCAATACCACAGATAGACCCATCACGTGTCGGATATAGGTACAAGCCAGCAAGACTCCCGCGCGCCTCGATTCCGGGACGAACGCACGTTCACATCCATGCCAAGCCACCAGATTCACATGTCACCCCGGAAACGGTGATATTTAGTCCCACAATACAGTCCACCTCTGTGCCAGCCAGCTCACTACAGTCGCCAACAGAAGTAGCAGCAGTAGCAGCAGGTAGCTCCTCTTCATCACCATCGGGAAAGGGCGGAATATTTTCATACGTCCAAGCATTCCTCAAGAAAACTTGGGCACCCGAACCCACCGTTCCAACGACCACGGATTCAAGCTCGCAATGGCCGAGTTCCCCCACTGCGCAAGAACTCCTGCACAGGTCAACATTCCCAGGGAACCTCCCTCCAGTAAGCGTCGACCACAACTCACCACGCCCCCATTCGCGGGGTAGGACCCCACTCTCCGACCTGGATCACCTCCATCACCCATCCCCATTTTCACCCCACAAGCCTAACGCCGGTCACGACCGAAGCCAAAGCCTCCCCTTCCAAAGCCCACACCCAAACTCCCTCCCCACACGCTCCAGCGACTTCCCATTGTACGACAACAGCGGCAACAGCCAGCCGCGAACTCCAATAAACTACCCGGGCGAGGGCGGATACTTAGACATGCCATTACCCGCCGCGCATCCATTCTCACCTGGCTACGCACCTTCCCGAGATACCGACCTGTCTTCCAGCCCTATCGCCCGCAGCGTCGTAGGACCACGCTACCGCTCCGCGAGCCTCGCCTGGTCCGAACCGATCTTTGGATCTCCCCCTTCCCTCTCCCCCTCCCCAAATACACACCACGGGTTATCATCTCCCGCACCCTCCGCATCGCTGTACTCCCCGCTGGGGTCATCCTTTGGCGGGGCGGGTATGCGCCGGGGTAGGTCCAGCGGTGGCCTCGGCGTGCGATCGCCTAGGATTGCGATGCTGCAGGCGACCGACTCGTCGGTGTACTCCTCTGCACGGATGACCAGAGTCGTGTCCGAGCCCGTGGGCCACGTCGCAGGCGGCAGACCGGGAAGTCCGGGGTTGGGAATTGGTGGCGTGAATATCCCGTTTGATGCAATCCCGAGAGTCACCGTTGCTTCTCCCGGGACCCCAGATGGCGAAGGCGCTGGTGGGGTGTGGGGGTGGGGCGGTAGTAGCGAAAGAAGGAGGAGTGCACCGGATGGGAATGGGAGCGAAGAGGTTGGAAGCGTGGAAATGGCTAGGAGTCGGAGTGAGCCTGAGGCAAGCACCAGGGGCGGCGGCCGAGTGGTGGGCGAGGCGGTAGAGACTATATAGGGGGATTTCCTCTTTGGGTTGGTGGATTTAAGTAAATTGTTACTGGGAGTCCGGGTTTGTGCTATGGTGTTTGGGTTAGGTTAGGTTGTTGAATACGTTTTCTTTATTCCCTTCGGTTCAGCAAGGCATTCCTTTCCCTCTTCTGCTTTCTGCAATTTCTTAGTTTGGCGATGGGTTTAGTTTGCATACTAGTTCGCACCATCCTCCATCTCGAGGAGACGGAAAAAAAAAAAAATCTCCTATTTCTTTCCTATCATACATTTCTGTTCTTATTGGTTTCGCGTTTGGCGCTAGATCGTGTGTTTATCTGACTCAGCAAAATTGAATGGGGTTTAGCATTCTAAGATTATTTCTTTCATCCTTGGTTCTGTGTTGAGGTGCGGTAGAGATGTGGGTCGTGGGTTCTCACTTAGATAGACTAGATGACCCATGTAGTATCATACTGTAAAGCCAAAGTAGTGCCTATTACAAACCGACCCTATGCAATCTACCTTGTGGGTGCCCATCCCATACCCCGAAAACATTTGGGGAGATACCATAAAAATACTAACAAAAAATTCACTACCGGATTCCACGATAATATTATTGTATTAGTGCCTTGAGTGTTTGCACCAGTTCATATGGACAAAAGGTCCGAAAATAACCAACGAACCCACGTGGAATATCACGGCGGCCAAGTAGCCCGGTCGGTCAGTGGAAAATCCTCCTGGCCGAGTAGGTTGGCTAGTGCCTGGGATAGAACATATCCTAGCGTTACCCGGAGGTAGGTGGCCAGACCCGAGCGTGGCATGGGGAGGGGGTTGATCGTCTTCTACCCCCGTTTTTTCCTCAAATGTGGGTTGGGTGGGCAGACCTTACCCCCGGTTCATCAGTACTCACTCGGTTGCACAATTATGCTCGTAACTAAGTTAGTGACTGGGTGTGAGTCTCGTGTGATGCCGGTGATTGAGGCCCCGTATAAGCACCTCCAACTAGGGCTACCCGTTGCCCTTCTTGAACCCTCCAACTTATGATAATATTATACCTTTTCCAGAGCCTCAGGGTAGATTCTTGACACAATACTATTATATTCAGAATTCTGTTGCGATGTGGTGCAGAGTGGAGCAGGCAGCCATTGCAGTAACATAACCAATAACCCTAACCCTATAACAACTACTACCCAAGGAGCTCGAGCCCAAGGGCATCTAACTTACTCAGTGAGTCCGTAGCTCACAGCTCTCCCCACTTTAATACTGTTTATTCTGATATTTTGAAACTCTGGATTGGAAAAGCGGAGATTTTCCTGTCACACCTCTTCTACGGTACGAATCCGGTAGGCTTTCCAGGCCGATGCTGCGCCACATCCGGTGACGAAGACTCCGTCTCAGCCGCATAGCAGAGCTCACGGTGTGTTATCGAAGCTATTTCAAATACCCGTGACATCTCTTTATTTTTCTTCTCGTCCTCTTCTTCTTTCTCCACTTTCTCCCCAATTTAATTCTCAGCACGACGTAGAGAGTCCCGAGCAGCAAGTCCCACCAACAATGGCGGCGATTCAAGCAGACTCGTTAAGCCCAATAATGAACCTAGCGGACAACCCACCCCAATACATAAATCCCAATGCCCCGGTACTATCTTCCTTAATGCTATACATAGTTCGGGTACCCGGCAGCCAGGACCTCTTCTTGACAACCCTCCATCCATTACAATCTACAGTCACAGCAGAAGATATAAACGCCTGCCTATACTACATCCACGTTGAGCCCGTCATCAACGCAAGCAGTGTTTCCCCATCGACCCTTTCACCACCGCTACCCCGCCCATCCTCTCATCACAGGTGGTCTTCGCAATCCATCACGCGGTCCAGGCATTCTTCCCGCTCCCCAGCGCGTCCGATTCCAACCATGACGATCGTACGCCGTGACCTGGCAACAGGTGCTCAATGGAACGTAGCAAGGGTATCCTCCCCCAGCAACGGAGAGGAAGACGTGCAGAGGATCCTGGTGGATATCATGACGGCGGGGTACCAGCGGTTTGTGGAGCCGGCCATGGACCGAGACGAGCCCGTTTCTGTCGGGTTTAGGCGGGAAATGTGGATGGAAGGGGCGGGGTTCTGGTCACGGGTTAAGAACATCGGGCACAAGAGGGGGAGGAGCACAAGCACTAGTTCTGACTCCCGCGAGAAGGAAAGTGCGGCTTCGGCGCCCGTGGGGGAGAAAATGAAGAAGAGAGGGTATGTATTTGATGCGCTGTGGAGCCCGGGAAGGGGGGAGGAACGGGGAAGATGTGGGTTCAAAGATGAGGCGGGGGGCAAGTTCCTAAAGGTGTGAAACCTCCCACTGCTAACCCCTCCATCTTGAAGAAAATTTTGATAGAATGAGCAGTGCAAATACTACCCCCCAACACACCCCTCGAAATCCTCCCTCCTCAGTGTGCTAGAATTCAAACCCCCGTCCACCAACCTTCTCTCCGCTGCTCCGGGAAGGGAAGCACCCGAGGTGATCACCAGCAGCAAGTCGAAACTGGGAATGTTGGTCTGTCACAGCGACGGGATTTACATGATGGATTTACTGGTAGCAGCGAATATGGCGGTATTCTGGAAGCGTTGGGAAAGTTGGGCATTGGAGAGGTCGGCCTTGGGCGGTCGCTAGTGTATTTTTTTTTTTGACCTCTTCCCCAGTTTGGTGCGAGTGTGGGGTGAATCAGGTTGGATGGATCGATGAAATATTTCGGTTTATAAGATTTTCAACGGGGAGCAAAGTAGAGTGGAGTAACTGTTGCGATAACGCGATTCCAATACCGTAGTAGAAGAACTGAAGCCTGCTGTTCTAACTCGTACCTTCTCCCAATACGACCGTTCCCATAGACCCTCGCCCAATTCACACTGCCCTAGAGAAACTTGTATTATATCATAGAACCCCCTTCATTCAATGGGAGACCCCAACCCACACCCCGCCCACTGTGGCAGCGCCACCGTGCGAGTGCCGGTACCATACCAGCTATCGGGGCTTTCCGGCAGTTTCACGAGTGAGAATTTGTGATAAGGTGGATGGATGTTACGGGTCTTGTAATGTATTGATATAGCTACTCAGGAAAGTGGATGATGGCGCTCATGTGAGAGGCGTAACGGTTTTTCGCATTGTACGGTGAGATAGAAAGCGCCCGGAAGAATCACCGGCCGTTCCATGACGTGAGCTGGTATAACAGCTATCGTTATTTCCAATATCACTCACGGACACTCGCCCGATTCACCCTCCCCGCATACCATGTAAAAGAACCTATGCTTGAGCCACTTCACCCGATGCCAAACCGACTCACCCAAACACATCTTGAAAAAATAAAAGTAAAAAAGACCATAATAAGCTTCCGGACTCACCGAGGGCAAATTTCATCAATCTCCTTGCTGCTTCGTTCTCCGTCGTATGGCCGGGGCGAGCGGGAGGGCCGGAGGAGAGTCTGCGAATGCCGTTTTAAATTGGTTCCCTACGCGCGTGGTCTGAGTGATAGGGCGTGTTTGCGGACCTTTTGGATTCGATACCCGCCGTGGGATATTCGGGCACCTGTCGGACTACTCACCCTGTGAGGTGGAGGGATACCATAAACGTTCATGTTCGCACTTGCGATCAGATGTAGTGAATTTTCTTACCTGTTCCATTTTGAGGGAAAGGTAATCGAGTGATACTCTATGATTTGAGGACTCGAGTTAACTGTATCTCTGTAACTAATCTGTATTTAGCATAGTTTTCGGTCGGTTTTGACATAAACCTTTACATAAAACAAGGCAAATAGAGATAGCATCCTAGTACCACACGTTAGAATACTCATACAGTTGAGGCTATAGTAGCATTCGAGCGTTGTGCTCTCTAGCTTTCTTGCAGTTTGCCGGTATCGATTATCGAACTATTAGGGGGTTTCACACCGACGGTTCAGGTCCGGTATGCGTACTGCGGTTCAAATAGGTTCATCGCAATACAGTGTGAGGCCTCCTGGTACAGGTAAATGGTTTACCTCTTGTTTCATCAATTTCACAGCCAAGAAATAATTCTTTAACCAGCTTTAAGAGGAAAACACTAACAGGTTAGTGCTTCATAGTTTGACACATAATGGCAGAAATGTGCCCAAGGTTCCAATTCGTCATCCTTTAGACCATCGCTAAAGAAAATCTTTTCCTAAGTTTGAGCTCTTCCCGTATCTCTACATTCTATAAGCAATGGTAAAAACACGGCAGACCAAGACAGCAATCTACTTGCAGAGTGATGGAACTATGATTCCGAGGTATTTTCTATTACTTCTACTTACAAGTACAATAACTTACTTGATTGTTAATCTTAGCTCTTCTCGTGCGGTTCCTGCTTTTCTTGCTGTATCCTGGACACAAGATTTGGTATGGAAAATTTTGCATACATTGGGAGAAAATCCTCAAATTTGTCATGGGATTTGGCAGGGAGAGAGAGGAAAATCAACCGGGAATACAAAGATAGCATGCTATGAAAAGGTAACAATTAACTGATATGAATTTTTTTAGAATCTAAAAAATACTAATTAGGATATTATGTTAGTTGGCATCGCTGGTATTTGATGGAACGATTTATAGTACATACCTCATCGAAGGCAAGGGAGGATTGCGGTTTTATGGAAATTTAGTGAAGGCAAAGTGTCGGAAGTAAGCATTTTTTCTTGGAAAAAAAAATAAAAAAAAAATACTAATTACGACTTATGGACAAGGTAGATTACTTTGCCAATACAAGGAAATTCTGGAAGAAATAGGAGAGACAGGTGCTGGAGTGACAGGGGAAGAAGAAATTGATATGGGCTCAGCTTTGGCCAATAAATGGATTGAGGTGAAGGAATGGTATCCTTACTTCTTTGTATTATGCCGTTTAGTTGGAGAAAGGTCAAATATTTCTGAGCCTGCTCGAGCAAATTCCAAAATGCTACTAGAGCTAGATTCCCTTAAACGAAGCCTACTTGTGGAGCCACAGTCAGGAGAAAGTCAATCCCAACAACCCGAGCTTCTTCTTAATGAAGATATAATCTCCCGTAGCGATGAGATTAATTATGAAAAAGAGGATTTAAATCTAAATAAGCTTGAAGCTGAAGGCAAAGAACAAGAAAATAAAGAGGAGGTAGAAACAGGTTGTATTACTTGGTCGGACTCGGAAGATATGAAAGATGAAAGAGAGCCAATTTTGATAGGTGTAAGTGTTATGGGTAACCAACTCAGAGCTCAGTAGAGTATGTTTAAGCGTTAAGTATTCGATAACGGAGTAATGTCAGAAAGGCTTTGCAATAATTGTTCACTAATACTCAGTTTGCTAAAACTACTAAGAGTATGAAGTATAGATAATAACTTGTTATATTGATAAGAACTTTCCTCCGGTGCTGCTTGTCTAATGGCTGGAGAGTAACTCTTATAATTATATCCTGCATGAGTTTCCGCGGCCAGTACATCTAATACCTATCTTAGTTAAGTACCTCCGCAACAGCTCCTAGTCTCTCGTCTTATCAATCTTGAGTGCGAACACTCGTAGATCCTGAATATTTCCCCGCTTCTGGTCATTGAGCTTATTGTAACTCCGTCTTCCGGAGGGTGTGCAAGAATCCGCCAGTTGGAAGTTAATGATGCCTTTGCCATATGAATGTAACGGGGGCTCCCAGTGGGATGATGGATTCCAAGGATGCGACAGTACCGAAGCTTTCTTCGTATGCAAGTGAAGAACAAATATGTAAGAGAGAAAACCTTAACGGTGAAACTAAATATCTTTAAGCCAAAAATTTACTTGGTAGGTTCTCAAGAGAATAGTTGATCGTCTTAGGAGAAGAGGTCTCGCATATACTTAAGTAGAATTATATTGCCAGCTCCTCTCTATCACTCCTAAGCTCACCACCATCACGAGCAAGCCCATCTCCTCTGGGCCTCGGGCTAACATTCTACCGAATGTCCGCCGGCTCTTGCTAGTTCAGTATCCGGTGTGAAGTGTTCATGCAGTATCCTGATACATGCGTTCAGCTGCAGGAGAAAACTCTTCAGATCATTGTCCTGTTAGTGGCGAACTAACAGGTTACTGATAAGCTAGTCAAATATCAAACTCACTGTCCCATGCATATTCGTCTATGCAAGTCTTGTAGACTACCACTCAATGGTATTACTACGTATACAAGTCTATCAACTTCTACTGTCTTTGAGATGATAGCTTGGCCTACAGACTCCCGTAGTGAGGTACTTAAGCCATTGGTTTGCACGGGCGCTACCCGTAGCCATTGACGTCAAGCACGCCTACAAAGATAAGACTACTGCGATCTAGAGTTCGCTAACAACCTCCAGACATCTTACAGTATTTCAGGAACATACGGGTGTTGAAGGTCTACCACTCATCCGGAGGCCTTCCCGGCTTCCGGTATACCTTACATCCTAACTCGGTAGGCTTATAAGTATCAGTGGTGTATGCACTCAAGAATAACCTTTCATGTAACCATTCGATTGCCCCATGCCCCATCATATATCCTGCGAACAGCTTCCGGTCGACTGGACGGCGACAACATATACAGTATTACACTGCCATCTTCAATCAAAGGCTTTTACTAGTAAACCAGCAACTACCCTGCAGTTGGCCCATGACGCATTGTGTGTACATCAGGGCCAGAGGGGGGTGTTGGACTCAGATTTTCCATTTTCGCCCAAGGCAAGATTTTCTTCGGTTTGTAGCTCAACAACGGATTACCAGATTGAGTCCAGATTCGAACCTCGTATATAATCTTACGTAACAAACATTCTTATGATTTTTCCCAAACTTCGCGTAATCTTTTACTCTCAAGGTAGGGTAACTCCAATTCAAAAGTAGGGTAACTGCGTTACCAAGGTAGGGTAACTATACTCCCTAAGGTAGGGTAACTCGCCGGAACTCTTGGAGTCCTTCCGAACTCGCAACGTTGACTTTCCCTGCCTACCCAGTATATCTTTCTAGTTCGCAGTCTAAGCATTACCATTTGCTTAGTCCACAAAGTAACCCTTTGGTAGAGTTACTAGACTAGCCTAACAGTAACCCTTCCGGGCTTCCGCATAGGATAAGACTAAGTCTACTGTAAGATCCAGCTGGGTCATTACAGTGTAATATTGAACATTATGAATTATGTTTTATTATTAATAATTCTACTCTCATTGAGAGTTGAACAAATGATATCAAGAAATATGTCAAAAGGCTAGCTAACTAGTCCAACATTTAAGTTAGGCATATACCTAACATCAGCTCCCTTCTTTGAGGTTTCATCTTGAACACTTTCAATTCCAAATCCCTTTAGAACTCGTTATCCTATGGTGAAAAACCTTCTGCGTTTGCTTAGCCATGGCAGGAAAACCTTTCTCATAACATTCTACCTTGCCTGTCTGAAAAGTCGTCAGCTTCCACTCTGTGGAATTCTTCTACCCATTCCTGGGAATGCTTGAGACGTTCAGGTTGTTTCCAGGTGTTGTCATTCTTAAAACATTCTTTCTTCTTCACAAAATAGCAGAGTTCTTGGAAACGTCTTGTCCTTCTGCTGTCTTGTCTATTGTTAGAAATTATCTTACTCTCAACTATTTTTTCAACCTCTCATTCTATATGTAACAGGGGCTTCCGGTTGGAAGATGGATCCCAAGGATGCGTCCATAGAGAAGCTTTCTTCATACGCTAAATGAAGAACAAATATGTAAGAGAGAAAACTTTAACGGTGAAACTTAAGATCATTGAGCCGCAGCTTTACTCAAATAAGTTCTTGAGAGGATAGTTGATTGTCTTAGGAGAAGAGGTCTTGCATATACTTAAGTAGAATTATATCGCCAGCTCCTCTCCATCACTCGTAAGCTCACCACTATCGCGAGCATGCCCATCTCCTCTGGGCCTCACGCTAACATTCTACCGAATGTCAGCCGGCTCTGCTAGCTCATTATCCAACGTGAAGTGTTCATGTAGTATCCTGATACATCCATTCAACTGCCGGAGAAAAACTCTTCATATCATTGTCCTGTTAGTGGCGAACTAACAGGTTACTGATAAGCTAGTCTAATATCGAACTCACTGTCCCTTACGTATTTGACTATGCAAGTCTCGTAGACAACCACTTAATGGTACCATTACGTTTTACAAGTCTATGGTCTTCTACTGTCTTCGACATGATAGCCTGGTCTACAGACTCCCGTGACGAGGTACTTAAGCCATTGGCTTATACGGGCGCTACCCGCAGCCACTGACGATAAGCACCTCAGTCAAGATAAGACAACTACAATCTAGAGCTCACTAACAACCTCCAGACATCTTACACTCTTTTGGAGACATACGGGAGTCAAAGGCCTACCGCTTAACCGGAGGCCTTCCGGGCTTCCGGTATACCTTAATACCTACCACGGTAGGCTTATAAGAATCAGTGGTGTATGTACTTAAGAATAACTTCTCATGGAACCATTTTATCGCCCCATGCCCCCTCATATATCCTGTAAACAGCTTCCTGTCGGAAGGACGGCGACAACGTATACGGTATTACGCCGCCGTCTTCAATCATAGGCTTTTACTAGTCAACCAACAACTTTCCTTCAGTTGGCCCATCACGCATTGTCTATACATCGGGGCCAGAGGAGAGTGTTGGGCTCACATTTTCCAATGTTTGTCAAAGGCAAGATTTTCTTCAGTTCGTAGCTCGACAATGGATTACCTGACTGAGCCCAGATTCGAACCTTCTATATAATCGTGCATAACAAACATTTTTATAACTTTTCCAAAACTTCGTGTAACCTTTTACGCTCAAGGTAGGGTAACTCCTATCTAAAAGTAAGGTAACCTCTTTGCCAAGGTAGGGTAACTATACTCTCTAAGGTTAGGTAACTACCCGCCATAGGAAGGGTAACTCGCAGGAACTCTCGGAGACCTTCCGAACTCGCAGCGTAGACTTTCCCTACCTACCCAGTATACCTTTTTAGTTCGCAGTTTAAGCATTACCATTTGCTTAGTTCACATAGCAACCCTTTGGTTGAGTTACTTGACTAGCCTAACCGTAACCCTTCTGGGCTTCGGCATGGGATAAGACTAAGTCTACTGTAAGATTCAGCAGGGTTGTTACAATGATATTCGTTCCCTGTATTAAGCCTTAGGATCAAAGACCACTGATTCATTGTATTAGATAGTAATGTCCGAATTAAGTAGAACATTAGTATGTTTACAGCATTGAGGTGTATCAAACCGCCATTCCACCACCCAATCAATTAGAGAAATAGGATATTCTTTATACTACCAACCAAATGGTATAATTATTCCATATTTTCCTAAAATTGCGATTTCACAAATAACTTCTGATATGTGTCTATTTCCAACTTCCAATGTTAACCATTAGGAGTAATACTGTTCACCTGTGGTTGAAGTTATGCCATCGAATCCTTCTATGGGGATGATTTCTTCCCTTTCCACAAAAGAGACACTTTCCTTCTCGACCAAGTCTTTGTTTAGCGGAAACACATTCAAACTAGAGTCTAATAATATACGAATCTTTACACATTTTCTATTAATATGAATATATGAAATCTCTTTGGGACAGTCATAATACTTTGGCTCTTGAAAGCTTTGTTCTATGTGCTTTTCTGTCTGTGAACCCCGAGGTTCTCCTCATTTTCTTTGGTCTGTCATGGTAACAGAGATGTTCAATACCAAGCCAGCACAGGTTCAGCCATTGAGACCTTCCTAGACAAACTAAATTGTGATGTCTTCTGGGCAGCCTACTAAAAGTGGTCTTTACCGCCTACCAAGTGATTTCCAGCTATTTCATCAGGTTCTTCTTTGAGTACTCTGTATGAGCAGAGGCCCATGGGCACATATGCCTACGTCTATTAGACAGTATGCTTGGTTGGTACCAAAGCTTGCTTTGGTAGAAAAGTCATATGTTAAAGAAATACCTCAGACTTGTGCGGCATAAAGCTGACATCTTCTTTAGCTGAAAAAGATTATAATAAATATGGCAGCCACAGGAGTCGAACGACGAGCACCTGTCGAAAGTGACTATTCCTACTCACTAGCCCATATTCTATTAGTGTGATCCTATGTCAGTACTGGCAAACAAATTCGATGTAGACTGTGCTTGAGTAATAAGCCTAGAGCCTTGTCTCCGCCACATCTGACACATGCCAGTGAGGATGAAGGGTGCCTGAGTGAAGTATGTCCCATTATTGCCTCAAGGTCATCTCCCTTGCTCCTACTTGATCTCCCTAGTACGATCAGACAGACTTCGTATTTTGTAGCCCGAGTTGGTCCTTATTGGAGACCATTAAGAATCTGAAATACAACTTTGACTACCGTTGCGGGCATTCCGTGTCCAATGAACCACGGGGATTATACATCCATCCGGTGTGATTAGAGAATGCTCTTGACTCGTCCTCTTGCAGTAAATATTGTATCTTATACACTGGTTTTGCCTCAAAGATCCTCTCTTTTCAACCTTGGACAAGATATAGGTCCCAATATGGGAACGTGTCCTTATCACTAAAGCACAGATCTAAGTATGTCTCAGTGTTTTTCGATTCCTAGTTACATAAACTAGACTACTCACACACCATCACCAGTAGTACCGTAAGGATGTATTTATCCTCTTCCTATTCCTATATCATGATGGGTCGAGGAGCTCATTTGGCCACATTAACCAATGGCTTTCTTGTCACAAAGCTGTGTTTTTTCCTCCACTCTTTATGTCTCTTTCCTTTGGCGCTGTGTATCTGAACATTGGCTACTACTATCTCTTCATAACAGTCTGTCTAGAAGTGATTTGTCAGACCACACCTGGTGTAGGCCCCATTGTTTTTTTTCGCTTATTGTTAACATCCTGCAGTATGCCACTATGGGCTTTGTTACAGCTACCAAGTGGTCGTTCATTTGAATCTTTTAAACTAGCAAACTATTCTCACTTCCAAGACCTTTCCTCTTTCTCCTCTGTCTAGGCAAATACTATTTTTACATGATTGTTTCATTTTTCCCGCTTTTAGGACTGCTTCGAACCAATCCTGCTCTCAATCGTACTCCTTGAGTGAGAGTTGTTTTAATGTCTTTATAGGCAACTTGCTCACGATCATGACTCAACATGCAATTCCTGAGAGTCATGCTGGGACATTTTCTCTTTGCGTAGCAAGTAGAAACGACTAACTATTGTTGTCATAGGTGAGCCTCAGTATTGCCTCATGAGCCTCTCTATGTAACGACCCTGCTGGATCTTACAGTAGACTTAGTCTTATCCCATGCCGGAGCCCGGAAGG
>QLOI01002820.1:0-18965 GCA_003313605.1 Tuber umbilicatum | reverse complement strand
TGTCACATGACCAACATAGCCACATTACCGGATAGGAAAGGAATAACGTAATTTCCAACACTTTCCTCACCTTTTGCGCCGGTAGGAGTCGTTTATTCTAGAGCGGTTGTCTCCCTGTATGATATCATACTGCGCATGCATCGCCCGGCTGGTTCTGGAGCCGGGGGTTGGAGCCCACCCGGGGGGTTCGACCATGGATGTCTATTGCGGAGTGTTATAATAACCTCGAATCTATTTGGATGGGGCTGGTGTTCGGCTCCTTATGAGATTTTCGGGGGTTTTGAAAAAGTGCTGGGCAACGGGTCATTCAGGGCGGGACAGTGGGACTAGGGGGCGGGTGGGACTGTGGGTCACAGGGAGGGACGGCTGAGTATGATGTAGGACGGAGGGGGTTGGCGGGACAGCATGAGTGATTTTTCATGACTATCACTCCAGATCTCCCTGCATCCATTCCGAAGGGTGAGTGTGCAAGTGGAGTGAATTTACCGACGCACTATAATAGAAAATCTCGGGGTTTAACTGTTTAAGCTACAGATACACCTTCTGTGATATTCCCAATAGTGGTCCTTTTGAGTGCATTGCGCAGCTTGGGGGGTCTCGCTGGGGTAACTCCGTCCCGTCCTACAGTCAGAACGGACTGGAGTGCGGTCTGTCAGGGCATACCGTTCTGACTCGAGCCGCCGCGCGCACAGGCGCTGTGAGCTCCCCACCCTTTTCTTTTCCTTTTTCTGGCTGTGTATAGGCTGATGTCTTCTGGTATTCCGCTTTTCGGTTTCCTCTCAATCACTCACGGGCTCTTTTGGTTACCTCACCGATCCTGGCGAATACCGGTGCAGAAGATGAAGGACTAGGGAGAGTTTTTTTTTGTTGCTATATATACTGGGTGCTGCAAGTCCCCTGCTAGCGTAGCCTAGATTTCGGTGGGTTGAATATTTTTCTGAAGATATAATTGACTTGATATTCTACCTCCCGCCGTACGGTCTGTGCTATCTCCATCGAGTTCTGGTAGCGGGCTCCCGGTGACCCAATTCCCGCTTTTGAACTTCTCTCACCCTGGGCCCATTGCCCCGTATCCTGCTAGCTTCGAGGTTGGGTTACTCTGGCGGGGACGCAGGCTCGGCAGCGTTTCCACGACTTGACGATATATATCCCGTCAGAATTTCCCAAACCTCTGGAGGGTACGTGCTTATGGACGATCTCACGGAACGACCCTCACGGTCCGCTATATCGATGTTGATATCTTTCTGCGCGAGGAGCAACCGCATAATCTCACAGTGACCCCCTTCGGTAGCGTAATGTAACGGCGTCTTCCCCCGCTTGGTCGTCCTATTGACGTTTAGCCGGCCAGTTTCCAGCAAGAGACGAACCGAGATCGCGATGCCCTTTGCAGCAGCAACATGTAACGGCCCCACGCTATCGGGGGGGCCTGGGTCGATGTCCAGTCTCTTGTGTTCGAAGAAGCACCTCAATATTTCCTCGTTACCCATCAGCGCGGCCCAGTGTATCGGGCCCCGATGCCTCTCGTCGAGAGCATTCGGATCGATCCTATCGTCGTCCAGTAAAAGGCGCAGAATCGAGGCCGATTCCGCCCTGACCGCCGAGTACAGGGCCGTCCACCCCAAGAGGCCCCTCACATCGAGCAACCTGGGGTCCCGCAGCAAGAGGCGCACGATCCTCTCGCTTCCCCCCGTACCCACACCCGCTTTTAACGGCGCTTCGCAAAATTTGTCCCGCGCATTGACGTCGACGCCGGATTGGAGGAGCGTTCGCGCCGCCCCCTCGTGCCGGCCCAGCGCGGCTATGTGCAAAGCCGTGCACTCCGAATTGTCCTGGGAATTCACGTCGACGCCATGGTCGATGAGTATGCGCACCATTTCCCCGTAACCGCAGTCCACCGCGTTCGTTAACGGTGTGCGGCCGTAGCGGTCCCTCGTTTCTGCGTTGACGCCGGATTCCAGCAGCGTCTGCACCACCGCTTCGCTGTGCATTTCTACGGCGTGGTTGAGGAGGGTGTCGCTGTTTCGGACGTTTCCGAGGATCCCTCTGTCCAGGAGATCCTGCACGACCTCCTTATTTCTGCCCCTCGCTGCTGAATGGAGGGCCTTTGTAGCATAGCTCTTGGTGCCCTTACGGCACACGCTGTCTATTAGCGGGAGGTAGAGGAGAGCCGCGAACCGGTGGTTTGCCTTTAGGAGAGAGCATAGGTCCGGTGGGCTCAGCTCGTTGGCAATTTTAAGGATAAGCTCGTTGGGCATATGGAGGAATGACATATTGGCTTGCATTGGGGCTCGTGGGAATAAGAGGTGAGTTCGAGATCGATTAGCCGAGCCTGTAACGTGCGGTTCATCGGTGTTTATGGAAATGGTATGCTCTCAAGGTGGGCCTGCCTTGAGTGCTTTTTGTGTAACATTTCTTCCCCACCCCGCATTCACATCTCGTCACTCGCACTGTTCTTCTCTACCGGATAGCTTCTGCAATTCGGCCACTTTACGGGCCGGGCATTTGGTTTTCTGATATATCCTGCTAGTCCCCCTTTGGATCCGATGTTTCTTGGCGATAGGCAGCCAGAGACAGCTTCGCACCACCCTCCTAATTCTGCCGTACAATCCCTCCCATCAGGCATTCAATCGAGCACATTGTAGATAGTCTGTCATAATCCACGGGAATGCCGTGGCATATACTGCTACACGTGGATTGCCCTATATCGCTCAGGCACCTGTATACACCCTCCGCACTCGGCTTTCCCCTCCGACGTGAATGCACAGGGCAAACTTAACCATTCGCATTGAGCAGATCCCGGGAATAAACGGTGCCAAAACCAACCGGTTACAATTCCCTACCCACCTGCGCCCGAGCCGCAAGCCGGAAATGTAACCTCCCGTTCGGGCAGACCACGGCGCTAAATTCACCTTCCGTGCCACCCGTGCCAACGAGATATCTTGCGAGTGAGAGATCGTGATAGTGATCGTAGTAGCTACCATCGGGCTTTGCTCGTGCACACCGACTTTCTCAAACCCACCCATACACTGGAGAGCACTAGCGGCGGTTAACGGAACCGAGCTCTTTATGCCTGGATGACGAATGCTCTTGGGCTATCGGCGACCCCACCTCGCCGGCTAGCTCCCGACGTCTATGGTTGCTCAGCGAATCTAAGGGCGGGGACCCAATTCCCGAGAAGGAGCAGTTTCGGAGGGGGGATCGGCGTAGGACTAAATTATCCCGTGTTCTAACTAGGTTTAGTGTGTCGAGCTCCCGGGGGGCGCTTCCAGCGGGCGCCATCGTAGTCAGTACCATAGCCTTTGGCACATGGATTTACTGACGGCGGCGTAGTGCCTCTACCTCCCACACTCGGTGCCAAATCCTCATAGGCTACCGACGGCCCGTGCTACGCTCCGGCAGGCGTTGCCATTGGACCACCGCAGAAACCCTACTAAACCGAAGCACCCGAGTGACATCTCATGACCTTGTTCGATTCGGCCGAGCACGCTATGAAGTACGTTGCCAAGGCTCTCGCCGCCAAGATCGTATCGCACCGTGCTCGGTTTCATTTCTCCCCAAAGGCTTGGCTTTCTTGATGACATTTACTATAGCTAGCTAGCTAGCTATGACGGCTGGCGCTGGCGTTGAGCGTATGTCCACCGCTTCTGGCAAGCACTCTACTTCTGGGCTCGGGGAGAGTTCACACGGGCTCTTTACTGTGCTTTCGGGGGGGTTTTATTTGCTTTTTCGCATGCTTGGTTTTTCTTGCTTGTGCAATGAGTTTATGTACGGGTGTGATGGGTAGATATGATAGCATGATATGTATGATATTATGGTAATGACGTTGTTATTAAATATTTACATCCCCTGATGCCTCACGGGGTACAGCCTGTACTGCTCTGCTAGTACGGTATGGTGCGGTGCGGTGTGGTGGTGTGGTGGTGGTTTTTTGTAGTGTATACGCGGCAATGATGGAGGGGTTGTGGTTGTATGGGCCGGTGGTGATGTGATATGATTAGGTAGGTAGGTAGGTGTGCGGGTGGTACCAGTATGGCATTGGATTATATCGTATTGTGCGGTATTAAGTACTCATATTGCAGATTTCGTAAGGCAAAATGCGTCGCTATCGTGTATCGGTATGTTCTAGAAGCTCAATGCCTGCTGAGCGCCTGTTTCTGGTCAACATTTCTCCCTTCTTCTCCCCTTCTTCCTGTGGACAGGATGAGGTTATTGGACACAATTATAAGGAAATTTCCGCGTTCTTCGCTGTCTTGATACGAAGGATTTTCCGTATATACAGTACAAAAGCCCACAAACCCCAAACTCCTAAAATCCATGACGCGTATGACAGGATGTGGAACCATTCTATAGGAAAAGAGAAAGAAATGAGAAACAGGAGGGGAGGAAGGGCAAAAAATTAAAACCTTTCCGTACCCTTGTTCTTGCCAGCTACTTTCCACCATCGTGGAAGACATGAGTAGTTATCCGAGTCGAAGTTTCTGTTTCGATTGCACATGCATCGCCCGCTGGTGTGCGACTCGTCGTCCTGTGGGCAGCGAGCGCAAGGTGGGTGTGAGTAGCCAAAGTCCGCAAAATGGTGAATCGAGTTCTTGGGGGCGAATAACCCAACCCTAGAAGTACCATGTCAGACGGACGGATATCGTAGGATAGGATAAGAGCTAAACGCGCGCGCGGGGGTAGACAGACCCTATAGAGTGAACGGGAGCATCGCCCCATCGTTCGTAAAAGAATCCTCCCGTGCTGTCCAAAAACTCAAAATATTTAGAATAGGCTTCGCTACGGTAAAATTCCAGAGAAGCAATCTCGAAGTTGCTCCAAAAATGACAGAGATTGTAATCCCCATTCCCAAGATGGTTGTCACCGGGTTTTGACGGTTGCGCTCCGTCGACAAGGAAGTCTAGGGAGTTGTTTGCGTGGAGGAATTGACTATTTTCCGCCACAAATTGTCTCGTTTTGCCCCAGAGTGTCGTGATGGTATCCTTAAACTCATACATGCTAATTACAAAGCCGTATATTTTCTTGTTCTCCCGCATGAAAGTGAATGGGTCGCTGCGGATAACTTATTAGCCGGGCTGTTTACTGTGGTAGCGGGGAGTTTGCCGCTCGGAAGGTCAGGAGGATCCCACTCACTAATTAATATCGCAGTAGAGCTCGACCCCAGGCTCAACACGCCAGTACCAATCATACTTCTTCATAACCTCTTGATTGTAAAAGAATCCCGAGTTAAATCGGCACATGTGTCTGGGCGCCGCCAAATTGTCAACAGCGGTCGGTGCAGGGAAGGGAAAGGCTTGATTTGAGACATACCGGTAGGATAAGGAGCCACCGTAGATGATCTCCTTTTTTGCCATTCGCGCCATTTCTTCTTTCATAATTGTCTTGTTGACATGGTCAGGAATGGACCAATCATCCTCCGGGATAACTGCGTATTCAACAGGGCCGCTGGCGAGTCCAGATGTATACTTGATGAACTACTCGAGTACCATGATATCAGAAACCGGGCCAATTGAAATGGATGAGCAGGAGCCTCCTTGGGTCAGAATTTCACTTACGTGGTCGGTGAATGGTTTGTCGTTAAGGAAAGTCCACGGATAGTGAAATCGTCTATTAAACCTATCCTCGACCATCCTCATGGAAGACAACGCTCCATCGAGCTCACTGTTCCTTACGAGCATAACCAGGGTCGCCTTCTCCGTTCCGTTCTGTCCAAACTCGGTGTCGTGACAGGCTGCGCTCGCGGGGCCATCCTTTGGTTCAGTTGGATCCATCCCATAATGAGGCCCAAGTGCCTGAACCTTCTCCAATCGTCTCCGTATCTCTGTGCTGTAAACAACATTGTAAAGCACCACGCATATTGACAGCAGACCGAGGACGCGCAGGGATAGTCGACGAGTGAAAAATCGTGCGGAGATTCGGGAGCCCATGTCTGGACGCTGCCAGAGGGGCTTTGTATCCATTTTTTTCTGAGGGAAAGAGGAGAGTCGGAGATACCAATTTTTTGGGCGGAGGACGAGTGCGGGGGACTGTGTGAACTTATGGAATGGGGCCTGATTAGCGGATATTGTGCTGTGCCTCTAAGTATTGTACTACCTTTATTCTGCTATCATAATACGGTACCGTGCGGAAAGATAGTGACAGGATTGGCCCGGCGTTGTTTGCAATACAGGACTGAATTCGAGTAGGGCAGGTATCTCGGGTGAATCGGTTTCGTGGGTGCGGGCCCGGTAGTACTAGAGATATTTTATGCTATACCGTCTAGTTCTTTTATCCTTTTCCGAATGGATGGTTCTAAGGCTGGAAAATGGACCATCTATATATAACTTGGAGGGAGAGGGAGAGTAAGCTCTTCGGATTATTTTCTACGGCGCCTTATCGAACTTGGGGAGAAACGCCGGAGCGGAAGCGCTCGATCACGCAGAAGAAGAGGGGAGGTCGTCCCTTGCTATAACAGCTAGAAGGCTCGCCAGCTGATAGGGCGGTTTACCGTTACTAGGGTAAGAGAAGGTATGCTCAAGTACCGTCCTGGTACCTACCTGTACTCGTATATCTGTAGACTATCAAACAAGCCCTGGTCCTCATGTTGCTATTGTAAGGAGGTGAGGGTGCCTGCCGGCCCTTGATAGGAATCATCATACGGAACCCACCATCCAACCCAATCTTCTCCAGTTTAGAAAGCTACCGTAAAAGTCCTTATAATCCACTGTTGTATTTCCCCGAACTCTGTAATCTCCGGATTCTGAGACAGGAGGGATTAGCGATTTCCCGACATGGTGTAAGGTCGGCCAACTGGGTGTGCTGGATCTCATTAACCGGTATTTGCAAATTCTCTTAACCTATCATACTAAGCTTATCATGGGCTGACTGGTTGATTTCTGCTGATAAACTGGTAGTGGATTTTAAGGGTTTTCACGGTCTCTCAGGGATGAGTTAATCTATTCCATAGGCAATTGGTTCTAGACCGATAGTGCCCAACTTCAAATCCAGCATCATCATTACCACACTGGTTAAAATAGCTGCATCAGGTGTTTCCGCCCTCGGACTATGCAACACAACGACGCGCGTCCGCATTTCCTGGTGCAGCGTTCTCAGCCAGTTGCCGTTCTTCCCTGACCAGCTAGCCAGCCATCCAAACACTGCTCCCATTGTTTGTGTGCGTGCAGAGCCGAATCTAGTATGATACCGGTATTATATAATATGGTACTCATAGGAGGCAAGAAGTGCCCGATAATAGGGGTGGCGAGTTTGTACGGCCCTTACGGTGCTCGGGCAGATATTCACGGATTTTTCACCGTACTCGAGTACTTGTAAAGTACTGTACCGTAGGTAAATAATATGATAAGATAACTCATTAGCCTTCCCGGCGTTTTGTCCGAAAAAGAGAAAGGATTCAGGGAATTGGCTATAGAGAGCAATAAGTATTCGTCATCTTGGCAAGGATCTGGAATCCATTTTTGGGTTTGTTGACCTCAAATATTACTTGTACTTCCAAAGGGAACGGCTTCGGCCTCATCCTTGCCCCTCCCTGCCTGTGGGACCGGCACTTGCTTCGATGTCTTCTGCTTCCTCTGTGGGTCTGGTGCGGGTATGCGCATAGCGGGGGTAGTTGCAGCGGTTTGGCTTCAAAAAATGTTATTAAGAGGGTTAGATAAGGTATTGTACTAGTATTAAAGCGCGATACTGGTACTCTACTCAGAGCGCGGGAAATAAAGACCACCTATCCTCCTTCTCACCAACAAATTTAATCTTACCGCTCTGGGGGTTTCGAAGAATTGATTTTTTCCATAGCTACCGGTATCGTACCTTAGAGCGGTGGAGCGGAGCGCCGGACAAACGTACTTCCGGAAACTAAACACTCCGACTTGACATAGCAGGTCTTGGGCTCACAGGGCTTAACTGCTGCCGCAACAACGGCGATGTGCAGGGTGTGGTACTCAGTACTGTTTGACTGATAATTATTACCTGAGGCTCGATAGTCGTGGCCAAGCTCAGCCCAGTGATCGAGTACCGTACGGTATCCCTTAGTCCAAGAGGTCTGTGGGATAGACCTTAGTTCGAAACACTAGTAATTTATTTCCAGTTGAGGAAGGATACTTTCCGGATCTCGTTATTTCTCAACCAAATCTCTTGGGCGCGGCACCCGACCAGCTACCGCTATGGGATGGAATTCCTAGTTCGCCGGGTATGGCGGAATGTCAGCTGCACCCGGTACCCGTAGCACAACTACCATAAGAACTGGAGAATCTTGCTATTTGGACGTTAGACCTACCTCTCCCAGTACGGTAAGGTCTGTTTTGTTTTTCTTTATTTACCTCAGCTGAGGGCTGAAGGATAACCCTTTCGTCGTGTTTCCTCCCCTTGATCCAAAGGGGGAAATTCTGGACGTCACCAGCGTCATTCTTGATCACCGTATCCCGCTTCTCACAGTACCGTGGCTGTTTCTCCGGGGATTCTTAACAGAGTTGAACTCTGTGGAGCCGCGGAGAGCAGCAAGGTTTCTGCTGTGTGCCTTCTGGCTCCCTGGGCGTGTGATAGACTACTTGACGTTCCGCCGTACCCGGCAAGCCACCAAACACGGCGATGAGCCGCGGGATCATCATGTTGAACAAAATAATAATAATACCGTCTATTATTACCAGTACTTGTAAACATTAGCCTCTAGAGTTATCATAGTGGGCTATCCTTTATTCAAGCTGTTTTTAACAACCGCCTAACAAGCATTCTGGCTATGATACCGCATGGCCTCGGGCTATTGTACTTTACTATCCTAGAGTGCTAGACTGGTACTATCACGCTTGTACTTTTATTGTCGAAGCACTTTTGCACCCGTTTGCCTGGGACAGGGCGGTACTGTATGTAATAGCGTGCTTTTTTAAGGATGCCTCGGCACTACGAGTTCCCGTGCTGTGAAGGCACTTTCTGGAGAAATCTCGGTCGCGCCGGGTGGTGTAACATGGTGAGGCTGAAAGAGGTGCCCAGGGCCCCCCTTTCGGCTAGGACTTGTAGATGGTGCTGGTTTCTCTCGAGGCTGTGCGAGCGTCCGAGAGATATTTTCGGATAAGACGGGATAATACCGTAGTTTACAGCAGCTCTTGTGCGAAATCATCTTCCCTGGGAGGTTACCTAATCCGCGTATCATGCTTGTACTGTACGGTACTCGTACCCGCGCCATTGAGTTGAGGCCGTTCACCCTCAAATAACTTTCTAGTGATCGTTCGACCAATAGATTGACGTCTCCAAAGCGCCAGGCTGAGTCATGCAATTCCATTCGAGTAGGCTACCGTACGGGTATTGTGCTCTGAATTGTTGATATCATACCAAAAAAAGGTATTATTGTTGGGAAACCCCATGCTGACATAATTTTTTTTCTTTTGGAGAAAATATATAGAAATGGGTTTCAGTGTTTCTTTTGAAGATACCGTTATTTGTACATCCGAGTGATGAAATGTTGCCCCACCCAAAGTAGCAAAAAACCGTAAGTATTATACAAAAAATGGCAATTATGAGCTACCGGTACTCGGCGTGAAAAAACTAGTTTCAGAGTTACATTAGGGATTTTTTGCTGAGTCATGCAGATAGTTTGCTGACATGTTTCCAACTTTGGGATACGTGCATGCTGACGATGGCGAAAAAGTTGTTTTGGCGGGACGGGGATACACTATGCCTACCTGGCTCTTATTGGTCAGGCGATCATTACTATGGAATGTTTGGCTTCGACTCTGCCGCATGAGTACAGTACTCGTAATGCGCATATCTCCAGAGTTCTATTCGTGGGATGATCTACCTTATGCATCCTCTCCTTTGGCTCTGGGATTCGATATGCGCCATTTTATCCTCGAGGGCTCTTCTGGCCACGTGAATACAAATTATACCGATAATACACAGGTCCTTTGACTCCTGGCTCACACCCTGTATAGGAGCCTATTAGTAAACAGGAAAACAACTGATTCAGCTCAACCGTTTCAGAAAATCTTTTATCACCACTTTTCGGCATAGCTTGCCGCAAACTCCGAGGAGGGGAAAAAGCACATGAGGCAAAAAAAACTTTGAAAAAGGAATCCATTGGGCCTTTTTTTTATATCTTCCCGCACTAAGAGCTAAGCAGTGGAGTAACTTGGTGAGAGGAATGCCCGTAGGCGCAATCGGTCACAGGCGCTCTTGCACTCAGAAGGCCGCTAGCATAAGCTGGCAAGTTCACTGTCGGAATTTGTTTGGTGAAAATGTGCTAAAACAGGGGGCGAGATTTTAGAGCTGTTCCGGGACGCGCCACTGGCTGTCTCGGGAAACGAGTGCTCTCTCTACCGGGGAAGCATTGAGTTGGCTCTCTGGGGGGTTTCCTGAGAGATTGGAAGGCTCCGTGGAGTACTGAGAGGATCCTTGAAGGACTTGAGCACTGATATAACCTGGTTACCGGCTACCCCGTTGGGAGTCTTGCCCCTTGCTGATGTGACCTTGTCCCGTTACTCGAGTAGATTGATAATGTTCGCATTACCTGGCTATCCCATGCCTGCTCGAGTATACTCCAATGGCCGGGTTTGAAGTGGGGAGTTTCAAGTAGGCCATCCGGGTAGTCTAAGGGAAAATGGAACATAGCACATCTGTGAAATCGATCATTTCTTGACGATTGGTTAAGCCAAAAGCATCAAACCTACGTTAACGTGCGCGGATAAAATTGGTACGGCAATCTTGGGCGGAGAATGCTAGCGCCGGCAGTCTTAGCTCCCTCCCCGTACTCGAGTACTTGAGAGCACAGCACAGCGACCTGAGGGCAGCCGTGGTCACTCTCGGGATCGGAGTTGGTTGTATTGTCATCCACATCCAGGTTGTCTCAGAGCCCTACAACTTCTCAACCTTGCGTTCTAGTGCGCCCACTCACGGCAATAGATCGTCACCTGGGGGCATTTGGCGAGTGCCTATATATAGTACGATTATTGTCGTAGTGTGACAGAAACACAGTCCTGTATGAGCGGTAGGGTACTCGTACAACAACTGTGTGGTTGAGAAAGGTCGCTGGAGGAAATTAAGGTAGATCAGAAGGGAAGACAAGGGATTAATCCTATGGGTGGTTTGAAGTTAGGGCCTGAGAAGAGGCTGGAGTGTACACATACCGTGGCGGGAGAGGAAAATATTTGTCAACACTTGTTCGTGCCATGGTATGTGTATGTTGTTGAAAAGCGCCGCACTCTTACCGTATTGCCCTGGTGGGGTACGTATGCACTGGAAAGGACGCGCAAGCCTCGAAAGTTCTCTCCTGTTTGCTTTTTGTTTTCTCTTGGCCGCGACTTTCCTTCTTTTCCTCTTTCACCTTTACCTTCCTTCCTTCCTTTCCTTCCTTTCCTTCCTTCACTCTTTCAGCACAACACATACGATGAAAATCGCAGTTTCTGTCACCACTTTATCCAACCTCCGCACATTCATTTATGCTGTTCCGTTCCGCTGTGTGAAACCCTCTTCACCGATCATTTCCTCAGCAGCCATTGTTTTCAACATATGCCACCGCTTCACCCTTGTTAGAGCTGTAAAATTTTGCTACACGGTGCGCGTACACTATTATTTGGTCCCTAAAAGTATCGTAAATCTAGGGGGGGGGGGGTGGGGGCGTTACAATACCGGGGGGTGAACTCTACTCGAGTACTCAGAGGGCAAGAAAAAGCGAGTTCGAGAATGCTGGATATTAGCCGCAGGTGTCTTACACAGCGCCGTTCGTGCCACGAACCCACGTCAACCTGATCCTGTTCGCTAAAACCTTATTTGATCACTGCACAAACACCCCGACGTAGATAGACACTTCAATACGGCTTACGCAGCACATGTATGCAACCTAAATTAACTTGATTACCTTCATGTAACCAAGATTCTTCGACCCACGATACGACAGTCTTCGGTGCAAACTACTATACAGTGCTCAAGCCCATCCATAATGCCCACATTTTTTTCACTATTCAATTCTTGTTAGACCTTCCCTCGACTGCTTCATGGAGGATCACTCGCACCTAGGTTCCAGTGCCCAGTATACAATACGCGAGAGGCTGGCATACGACGACCATTGGCTAATATAATAGTTATGGGAAACCGTGTGCAGAAAAGGGCATAGCTGTTGTGGGACACTCGGAAGGCAATAATAGTTTAAACAAAAAATAGATTCCCCCGTAGCGGTTAAGCCTAGGGATTCAGTACAAGATAGGAAGGAACTCAGGCACATAGAGGAGTATCCCTAGCTTGATGCCATAACCAGTGCCTCCGGGCGAAAAAACAACAAAGATAAGGAACGGGTGAGAGCATGAGGGATAAACCCGAGGAGTGAGATAAGACACTGGTTAGGTAATCCGGTTGGGGGGTTTTTGAAGAAACGTGCTAACAAACTGGATCTCGGGGTGAGGGGGGACGTTGGAGCCTCGCTCTGATCGGTTTGTGGTAAATGTCGAGGTTTTGGGTCAGCCCTCTACAATAGAACTCGGTTCCTAGTATCCAATTATATATATAGGGGATGGGATCTTATTATTTTGTTCATCGCCGCACGCAGTGGCTGTTTGAAGACTACTGAAAGAATAAAAGGACGTAATAAGAGCGTGGTTTCGGGTGCGTCGTCTTTGACGCGAGGCCATTGGATGGTCTCATTAGCCACTACATTCCTGATGTTCGCTTCCGGGAAGCTACTCACAGCCGGAACTTGTGGGTGGGGTACCCGTATAACTAGGAGCCCTGGGGTAAGGAATAGGAAGACCGTTGCCCATGAACGGGGCATTGGTGGGAAAGAGAAGAGAAGAAAGAGGGTATGAAAGAGGGGCGGATAATTGCCGTGTAGCACCGCCCAGGTTGAAGGAGAAGCTGGCAAAAATGGAGGTTCTGGTGTTTATCGCTTCCCCGGAGTGGCTTTTTTCGATGGCATTTCACAACACATAGCATATCTTGTGCTGTCCTATTCTCTCAATTTTCGTCTCAGAGAGGGCGGCGGATTTGGGCTCCGCTGAGCTATAGTTGAGATTAAGTGGCCCGGTATTGAGAAACATGGTATCGTTTTTCGAGTGATTTATGGTGAATGGTAAAGTTAGGAATTCTCCATCCGGTGCTAGGTCTGTCGAATAGAGTCGGGGGGTCACTCTTGTCGTGGGTAATTTATGGAATTGGTATTAGAATTAGGTATAGTTGTCTTACCTTCCACAAATCAAGCACAATGCGTGCACTATCGACACATGTTATTCTGTGTGTATAGCAATAGAGGGCTTAAAACAAATACAACTGTCCACTACTACAAGACTGCATCCCATTAATTCTCCAGCACCTTCCGAATCCCAAGATTACCTCTGCCCTTTGAAAAAAAGTGTAATCTTACTATATTTCCTTTTCTACGCTGTTGGTTACTGGTTAGGCTGGATTCTGCGGGGAAAAAGAATGGAGTAAAAAGGGTGACTTTGAAGGAAGATATGGATCGAGATGTTCTCCCAACACCTAATAATACTGCTATATCCTCTAGTTCCAATAGAAACTTGTCTGAAATGTGATTATTGACAGGAACATAATTGACCGTATTGTTCGTTACGGGGCCCCGTTTCTGATAAACGGGGCGCCAGGAGCAGGCTATTAACAGAAGATTAAAGAAGGAATTGTGCAAATTGGACCAGAACTGAGTGAGATAGAGCTCTTTAAAGTTGGACAACTTCAAATCAATCTAGCTTTGTTAGTTTTAGTCCAATTTGGATGATTATTTTTCCCAGTTAATCAGAATAATCTATGTTATTTTGTTTCTACTCCTCAGAAACAGGGCATTGCAACGAAGCCTTTGATTGATCTAGGATTTTGTAAACACTGTAGTCTAGCTAGAAGAGAGCAAAGACAGACTCAGACAAGAGGAACTGACTGAGTGAGTGGTACCAATTGTTGGATACGATTTTCTGAGCTTGGACTAATGGCTGCCTAATGTGGATTCAGAGTCCTTTTGCACTACTTTTTAACTATAAGGCAATTGAAAGTTAGTAAGAAACTTTATTATTAAGATCTCTGCTTAGATCTTCTTTATCTTGGACTTACAACAGGCAACAATCTTCATAAATCCTTTTTTGTTATACTTTCACTGAAGTACATCGGCAAAAGTCAGGATTTTTACTCTATATACCCTGGGGCTTGTGTGGGATAGGAGATTAAATTATAAAACTCCCGTTGTTGTATCCATTATCCTGTAATGAGGGCTCCCAGTAGGAAGATGGATCCCAAGAATGTGACTGTACCGAAGGTGTTCAAACACAGAAGTAAGAGTAAAATTACAAGAAACCCAATGGTAAAACTTAATATTATTATGTCACAGCTTTACTCAATAGGTTCTTGAGCTGTTAGTTGTTCATCTTAGGAGAAGAGGTCTCACATATACTTAAGTAGAATTATAAAATACCAGCTCCTCTACATTACTCTTGAGTCCCTGCCTTTCTTGAACAAACCTGCTCCCTCAAGTTCATTCAGGCAAACATTTCCCTGATGGAGGTCTGCCCTGCTTGACTATTAGTTACCTCAATATGAAGGTCTTTGTATTTGTATTTGAAATATGTCTGAAGGAGAAAATCCCTTCATATCATGAGCTTGCTCATGACAAACTACTATGTTTGCAAATAACCTAGTCTATTGTCGAACTCAGTTTTCTATTCACATTCATCTATGTAAGTTATAAAGAATAATCAGCTACTACCAATTCTCCATACCTGTCTATCATCTTCTACTGTTCTTGACATGATCGCTTAGTCTAGAAATTCCTGTGAAGAGGTCCTAATGTCATTGACTTCAACGGGTGCTACCCATAGTCAATGTCCTTACAATAATTCAACCAAGACAAGACTACTGCGGTCTAGAGTTTTAAACAACCCTTAGAGCTTACAGTTCTTCAGGAGTATATGGAGGTTGAAGGTTTACTGGTGTTTATTATGGGGTGTCCAGGTCCCTGAAACCTCTGGGGCCCGGCCCCAGTTCCCTGTCCCGCCCGAGCCTACGGCCTGGGGTGGGGCCATTTGTTGTTTATTACCCGCCAGTAAATTAGGACAGTAAACAGGAGGCAGAACAGTTGGAAGAAATAGCAGCAAATGAGGATTACCATGGTTGGGCAGAGACGCAGGACCAGAGTGATGAAGAGAGTTATGACTGTATCTCAAATGATTATAAGTCACAAAAAATAGACACAGCATGGTCTTTTGTGGATCAGGATAGAAGAAGGGTGTTTGGAAAAGAGCCAAGGCCTATCCTACCAGATTGGGGCTTGGTGGAATCTCAATATGCATGCCCTCTACCACATCAATGACAAGATAATTGTGAGCAATTGGCAGATTTGGAGGAGTTAGGAGATAACTATAGAATCTTATCAGCAAAAAAATCAGATTACCCCCCATGCGCCTGATGCATTGTATTGAATTGTATGAACGGTACAATCTTAATAGACTATATAAAGTATATGGTCGTAATACTAAAAGTGTATTGCAGGCACGTTAAGTGAGGAGGTATTTGGTATGAAGGAAGAATGGTAGAGATTCTTGTTCTTAATTCTCCTAAGCGAGGTGGGCGGTAGCTCCTATATATACAGGTTTGCATCCTCCGCATACACTCTGTGGATCTTAAGAAATAATAGGAAAAACATAGAAAGAAACATAAGTGCGACCATGTTTGACCCTGAAAATCTGCCAAGAAAATCCCAAATAATGTGCTTTAATCTAAAGAGGTGTGAGGGATATAACCGTAAGTCTGAAGAAATAATTGTCAATTGAAAGTACTGGAAAGTATGCATAAAGACGGAGAAATATTCTGAAGAAACCATAAAGAAAACACAAGTGATTATCCTGATTGTTATCATGAAATATTCAATGAAATATATGTCATATATGTCCTAGCTGTAGTAATGTTCTTGGGATATAGGTAAAGCCGTAACACTAACCAAGTATGAGAATATGCGATATTATCAAAGTGAAATAAACATATGAAATGAATAAAAAATTTCAACACTTCCCCTCATTATCTACAGCCCAATAGTTCCATTAACTGAAGATGTGCCGGTTTCGCTAGGATTTTGGTACAGATGTCGGCACGATTATCAGATGATGCAACCTTAGATAAGATGAATAAACCACTTGTTAGGCATACGCATAACCACAGGCTAGATAGCTAGCCTTGTGACATATTTCTCAACGTCACATGTTCAACTCGCGATGAGAGTAAAATTACAATTACGCGAACATAATTAATAATGTTTAATATAACACAGGATTAATTCTATTGAATAAAGATAAGCTTGCATCACTAAAAAGTGATTTATGCAAGAATCGGATGGTGAATCTTTGCGGGATTTATCTCTATGGATAGAGCAAAGAATTCTCTTCGAGAATAAAAAGGAACGAGCCAAATCGATCAGTGTCGCTAAAAGTTATGAGCCAGTCGTTAGTGGTAAAAGACCAAGCTCAATATAACTGATACTGATGATTAGTACTATGATATTGTTGCCAAGATGGAAGAATATATGCACGCGACGTTGGATAGAATAGTTAGGAAACTATTCGAAGATTAGTGTTCAGGAAGGAAGAAACTAGTTGATAGTTGCTTTCTGCACGACGCAAGACGAAGCTGGCCACTTCGCATTCTAGAATCAACTGACCAAGTTGCAGTCGACCACGTCGTCTCTCTGGCAATCTATGAGTAGAGAACCACTCACCGACGAGTGCAGACCACTGGCGTTGGAATAATGAGAGGTAATCAGTACTTGTATGATGTTCAAACAATTGAGAAGATTTCTCAGGGTCAAACGGTGTTTGCACCGGTTGATCGAAGGTTGATAGATAGAGTTATCATAGGGGGATAAAAGATTGTACGGGTATTAGATGTAGAAGCCGTGGAAATTCACGCGGGGTATAAATATAAGAGTTCTTCCCTTCGCTTCGGACTCAATCAAGCAACGGAGAAGAGATTTTATCAATATTACATTGTTTTTACAAATCAATACATTTTTGCATTTCTAGTAATCTTAGTAAACGGAATTGTCTACGCTACTCTATTTATCTTTCTTGATATATTCTCCGGTATCGGTTATTGGCCTTATCTTACGCTACCGCCTAATACCACTATCAATCTCCTCTCGTGAAAGTGGATATTAATATATTTTGTTTGCTTGTTAGGTTGATGGTTGGTAGTCAGAAAATTTGTACCAGTATTATCAGTAGGCTTCGTTATGGGGCCTGCAGGGCCCCGAAAAACACAGGCCCCCAGCAAAATTCCCTGCCCCGGCCCGCATGATGGCCCGGGGCGGAGCCTATTTTTTAGCAATTTAATGCTAGGTCTCTTCGCCCCGCCCATACCCTGGGTGGAAACCCGTCAAATTTTGATACGACGGGAGGGTACAATCAGGCCCCAACAGGGACGAGGCAGGGCCTTGGACTCCAAAACCACCCCGCCACGCCCTGTAATGAACGCTAATTATTAACATCCAAAGCGATTGGTACGGTTAATCGAATATTACCAAGACCCTTTTGGAACCTTTAAATTTGTCATGCTGCAAGTGACATAGCAACATATTCCGCTTCGGTAGTTGATGTAGCAACCGAGGCCTGTTTCTTGGATTGCTATAAGATACATGAACCGTTAAACAGAAAATGTATCCAGAAAAGGAACGGCTGGTGTCTAGGCAGGCAGCAAAATCAGTCTTAACATAGGTATTGATAGCATTTGTTGTATTATGTGGGTAGAACAGTCTAATGTCTTTAGTTCTATTTATGTATTGAAGGACATGTTTAGTGGCCTTAAGATGTTAGTCAGTAGGGCAAGAAGAAAATTGGGAGAAAAATGAAATCGCATATGCTAGATTGAGTCTGGTTCCAGTCATCAAATACATAAGTGTCCTATTATTGATTGGTAAATGGATGGGTCCAGTATCCATAGGTCTTCAATCTCTTTCGTAAGATGAATGCCTTTTGGTAGGTGTGTAGAAATGGAGCTGGAATTATCCATGCCATATCGGAAGAGGACTAACTTGATGTATTATTATTGGGTAAGATGTATCCTGTCTGATGTATACGTAATATGTAGGCCGAGCAGGATGCTAGCTTCTTCTAGATTGGTAATCCCGAATGCCGTTTTCAGGTCTTCTATCAGAGTTACAGCATAGGGAGTATTGGCCGAATGGAGGATGATGTTGTCAATATAAACTGATATGTATATGTCGTAATTGATGTAAACGAACATGCATGGGTCAAGGGCTGATGTTGTAAAGCCTTTAGAGATTAAGAATTTAGCAAAATAAGCATACCATTTGTTTGCCAAATGCTTAGGTCCATCGAGACATCTGTTAAGTTTCCATACTTTATCTCCGTCACGGTACCCTTGTAATGGTCACATGTAAACTTCTTCTTTCAATGCACTGTGAAGGAAAGCTGATTTAACATTACATTGTTGTGGTCTCTTTTTGTTTTTGACATTTAGTGTAAGGAGGAAGTGGAGGGATTCATATCGAATAATGGATGCAAAAGTTTCTTTGTAGTGGAAGCTGGGTATTTGTGAAAATCCTTTGGCAACAGCTCTTGCATGATACCTTTCCAAGGTTCCGTCAGAATTCTTTTTAGTTCTGAATACCCACTTACTATCTATCAACTTTCTATTAACAGGTTTATCGACAATGTCAAATGTTTTATTTTTCTCAAGTGCCTTTATCTCATCATCCATAGCCGAGGTCCATTGACTTTTTAGCGGGTTGTTTACTGTTTCGTAATAGGTAGTAGGATTGGCATCTGGTATTTCTTTGACATTTCTACCAAATAATTGTGGTGGACGTGAGACTCTTCCAGATCTGGTCCGAATCGTATCAGGATCTACGGGTTCTTTAAGAGGTTCCAGGATTGGTGATAGCGGATTTTCATATTCATCAAAATTATCAGGCGGTAAGGGAGGATGTGTAACGACCCTGCTGGATCTTACAGTAGACTTAGTCTTATCCCATGCCGGAGCCCGGAAGG
>QLOI01002817.1:0-24048 GCA_003313605.1 Tuber umbilicatum | reverse complement strand
GGGGGAAACGGGAGTGGGAAAAAGGGGAAGGGGGGGGAGAATGCTATATAAAGATGGGTGGATTGGTATCCCCGTAGATAGTGTGCGATTGTGTGCACTGGTAGGCCAATCATGGCTGCGTTCTCGGCGCGTGGGGCGAGAGCGCTTGGCTGGGGGAGTTGGATATAAATTTATAAAAGTTGGTGTTATAGCTTGATACTGTGCTGTGCTTGTGCTCGTACGGTATTCCAGCTTGTTAAAAATAAAGTACAGGTAAAAAACAGCGTGCGAGGGGTTTCGCTTTGCTGCCTCTCTGGCTTTATTTCTTTTCGCCGTGTTTTTCCTCTTGTTCTCAGCTATTTCACCAGCTACGCCTGGCCCTTATAACGTTATCGTACAAAAAATAACAAAACTGAAAAAACTCCCAATCCCAGTCACAATTACACATTGATGCCGTCGACCAAACGTTATTAAAAGAGCAAGTTCCAACATTATATTCCGGCAAGATGGGAAAAAAAAAAAAAATCTATAATCGTCCACCCATCAATCATCTCAATCCACTTCAGATGGCGGGGCAGGCAGCGGAGGAGTAGGAGTTCTGGGCACAGCCCCAGCCCCCTTCGCAGAAATTGTCCTAATAGCCCTCCTCATCCCCTCCAATTTCGCCCTCTCGGTGACCAACTGCCTCTGCGCAAGCTCCCTAATTGCTCTCCTCGCCTGCTTCGCGTGTAACTCGTGAAAACTCGACAATTCTCCAGCAGCCACGGTCTGCGTGTACCTCAGTTCGGAGGAAAGTGTAAGATACTGCTCCTTAGATTTGGCAACGTTGTCCGCTGCCTCTTGGTGTATCTTTGCGCGCGTGTCGTCCAGTAGCCCCAGCGGCCAGCGGTCCGAGCGCCGGAGGGAGTTGATGTGTTTGTCTACTTGCTTTTGTAAACGGGACATCTGGTTGATTAGTTCGCGGGGACGGTCTAAGGCTGTCATTACCCCGTTCAGGGAGGATTGGAGGTTGCGGAAGTCTTCGAGGAATGAAGTGTAGGGGTTTGATTCGTTGGGGATTAGGATTTCGGAGAATTTGTGGAATGAGGTCAGGTGTGGGGTGTCGTGGAGGAAGGCGAGACCGGAAATGTGCTTGCCGCAAATTTTGAAAGCGTCGGAGAAGTCTAGGTTGGGTCAATTTAGCTGATCAGCTATCAAACATGATGGGAAACCCTACCAAAGAGCGTAGTTCGTACGGCGTTAGCCCTTCGGGTTACACTTCTGCACGCAAAATTGATACTCCGGACAGAATCCTTTGCATGGGAGACAAAAGCCTCTACATCCCCTGTATCCTCTACCGGCTGGTACTCTTCACGGATCTTCTCTATTCTCGCCTCGGCCTTTTTCTTGCTTCGCTCAATCATTAGATCTTGCTGCATATCCGGCACCAGAAAGAACTCCCATAACAGCTCGTGCGTTGAAAACGTCGAATGAGCAAGCAGTGTCTTGAGAAAGCAGTCTAGTCTGAGCTGGATATCACGGAGAACGGATCTTGAAGGCTTGGAAGGTATTTGATAGGGGCTGCGTAGAACTGGTATTGTCGGCAACCATGATCCCGGGTTCTCATATGCGAGCCACTCCGCCAAGAACTGAAAGTCTGTGAGTGATCGTCGGCACGTAGTAATCATAAACGTCGAATCCCCTGAAGGAGCGCCGCTCTTGACAACGACTCGTATTGTGGCATCTTCGACAAAGAAGGACCTCACAACTGCCGTGACCCTCCCGTCTGGCATAGGAGGATTTTGGAATAGGACCAAGTCTGTAAAGTGGGAAATTAGATGAGTGCTTCTTATGGTGCGCTCGTGAAATTTCTTACCATCAATCCGATTTCTCACATCGTCATCCTTGGCCAACTCTACAGCTGTCAATCCTCTGAGTTCTTTTGCGAGGAGGTCCACTCTTGGGTCTCCAAACATGGTTCTGACCGCTTCAACCCTACCATATTTGCTTGCTACCATCAAGGCTGTAAACCCCCTGTTATTTGTCGCATTGACTTCTGAGTCGCACCGTAGTAGTGCTCGTAACACGGCGGGATCACCAGCAATATGTAGCAGAGTGTTCCCTTTGGCATCTACGTGCTCGTCAAGATGTAATCCGCATCCATCCCGTTGCGCGTACTGGGCGTTTCTGATGGCCGCCTGAACCATTCCCTTGTACCGGGCGTGATCATAAGATCTGCAGAGGGCGAATAGAGGGGTTTGACCATTTTTGTCTTGATATGTCCAGGGCAACCAGCGACCTAACCGGTTTATCAAATCCGGTGTACTTCAAGAATCAGTATTAGGCGGTTTTCGCAATGGGGCAGAACTTACTGGAATAAATAATGTGCAATGGTCCTGCCGGCGCTGTCTGCTTTCTGAAAATACTTCCTTTGTGTTTCCTCTGGTAATGAGAGCACCTGCGGTAGGAGCAAGGCCAAAATACTTGTGCTCTCAGCTTGAACGGCAGAAGATAACAGTGTAGTCCCATCATTATTGGTATCTTCAACAAAAAATTCTGTATCGAACAACGGAGTACTGAGCAAATATTTCAAGACATCTACCCTTCGCTCCTGGACTGCCATCATTAATATTGACTCCCCTTGAGCATTGCGTGTTTTGCATAGTTTATCGGCCGAGAACAAGTCGGCATTCTGACTTTGGGAGGTCAGGGCTCTTGAAAGCCGCCTTAGAGAGGAAACTGAAGTGTCATCAACTGTTGAAGCCAGGCTAGCCACACTCCTGCCCCTCGCCTTTCTGGAATTCTTGGTCCTTTCGTCGAATTCAAACCGGGTTGTCCCGGTTCGTACATTTGGCGTAACTTTTAATGCGGGTAATGGAACATTGTTGAGTGATTCCGCGTCCTCCAGGCCATCAGCTCGGAGGTCTGCCAATCGTACGCTAGAGACTCCAATTGACCTAGAAGACAAGCAGCTGTCTGTTGCTGCCGCCTCAAATGGATCCGTATATGCTTCCTCATCTGGGACATCTAGTGATGGTGTATTTAGATCAATCCCATTGAGTGGTGTAATTTCTTCGTCTTCACCATTATCCGTCATCTCATGCAAAGATTCTGGAGCATCGATCGCTGGTAAGACACCGTTCGAAAGTGATTCTGACTCGGCTTTTGTCGGACCGGCAGATAGCGAATCTGGCGGCTCTTCATCAAGGTAGTCTATGGTATCTTTGTTTATAGTGGGTAGTGGTGATTCCTCATCTCCGACAGGCTCTGGGATATCCGGAGTTGCATTATCAATCACTTCTGCCGCGCGATCACTCATTTCCTTCCCTAAATTCTCCTCAAACTGTTGATTGGGGCGTAGTGTTGCCGGTCTATGTATCTCTATTGTAGGATGCGGGTTTGGACTCCTGCCTCTTTCATTGCCATTCCCCTCTTCACTTTCGCCTGCCTCATCGTCGTCGCTCTCGCTTGACACTTCTGAACGGCCGGCGCTATTTTCCCTACATCTGCTAGCCTCTGCACCCAGAATACCCGGTTCTAAAAGCCCCTTGACAGACTCTAGATCGCCTTGGCGGACGCTTCTCCACAGATTTTCGTTGGACCTACTGGCCGCACTTAAAGCATGGTCCTGCGCTATGTGAAACAGCACTGCTTCTAGGGTACTCAAAACATATCCGGTCTCTCCCTGCTCCACGTCTTCGGAGAACATAAAATTTCTCATATAACTCAAACACGCATGTAGATTTGGTACCTTTGCTCTAATGACCACAATAAGAAGTAGGGAAACAAGCATATCCGCATTCATTGTTACAGCAGTTGACTTTTCCGGGTTACTCGAAGACGTGATTTCTGCCTGGCCTTGGGTATTGCTGGCCTCCACTCGGGTTAGAGTTTGGGCTGTTTCCAGTAAATGTTGGACCATAGCTTGAGGAGATTTGGAAGTCCCTATATTTTCGAAGGACTTGATTCCCCGGTTGAGTCTTTCAACAAGGTTTTTATTTTCTTGGTGGCCCAGAAGCGGGATACCGACTTGGGTCAGATCCACACTCTCCATATCCAGAAGCTTCAGTTCCAATTCCTCATCTTCGATGCTCCTTGTGGCGCATACACGGGGAAAAAGTATTGAGTCATGTAACTGTTCAGCTACATATCTTTCAATTAATCGGTCCACGGCTGGGCCTGTAAGCTCTGTTGATGTCGCAAGCAAATTTAGTTGCGATTGGTCTACTCGTTGGAAAAGATCAACCGCCGACATGATGGCCGACTCCAGCGACCTCCGTATCCCACTTTCATCGGCAGCTTGCTTGTAAACATCTCCATTCCCAGATGAATGAACAGAATTTTTGGAAGATGAATGGCTTGAAGCTACTGACCGCGGGGAAGGCGGAGGAAGCGGTAATGGCTTGAATTTCTGGAAGGAAGTTTCAAATTCTTGAAACAACTTCTCCAAACCTGGCTGCATTTGTCTAGCAATCATTGGGAAAAGCATTAGTAGCTCATTAAATGATTTGATATTCTTCTTTCTTGACCCACTGGTTCTTGCGACAGGTGGTTCGGTGTCTGTTTGGTTCTTCAACAAAGCAGGTACTGTCGGAACAAGTTCTATGGAACCGGTAAGTGGTTTCGATATATAGTAAATCAACCACTGTTGAGGCTCGCTGGTGTCAGGATAGAATAGTGCGTCATTCAATAATTGAGCCTGATTTAGGCTCCGGAAACCTATCAGCCGGTCAGTGCCCAAGCTTCTCGCATCCCCGCCGTCCCAGCATTTGTTCAGTGTAACCTCTCAGGAGGTCTAGAAAAGGCCCGACATACCCTTGTTAGAGTAGATCCATGAGTCCTTCACTACCACCGTTCTGCCATTAAAAGTTGTGTATTGTCTGGCTTTCCCCCTATTCTCTCTAGATCCTACCATGGGGGATGTGGAACCGCCACTAGGGACCCGGAGAACATGACTTCCCAAGAATTCATCTAATCCGGCAAGATCTGAGTAGAGCGATCCGGACTCACGATCGCGAGTACTCGTCAAGGTATCGGTGGTGGGAACCAATAGGATCTAGAAGACACGCGATTAGAAATGCCGCAAGGGTTAGTCCGTTGACACTATCGCAATTGAATGGCGGCTCTGGGAAATAAGGTAAGAGAAAGGGCGTAATACGTAATCTTGAACGGGAGTGCATTGGGCGGGGAGAGTGGAGCGGAAGAAGGCACGGAGGTATGGGTTGAGTAAAGGCATTCATGGAGGTCCCGTAGCGGTTATAGTTAGGCCGACGATGCGAACAGGAGGGGGGGTCGTGCGATCTCTTTTCGGGGGGTTTTCGAAGCCCGGGTGGTCGTGAGGAGCCTCGGAAGGTGATGTAGTTGGAGGAACGCACCGTGCTAGCAATTTGGTTGTGGGGGGCCCGTGATAAAGCAGAGGAAGTCGATAGGTTTGACTGAGGGAGCCGTGGCGTTCAGATGCAAGATGTCCACCGGTATGCGCGACAACCCTTGCGACTGTGGGCGAATGAGAGTAACCAATCCAGTCAACGGGTAGGGTAGGAGATGAAGGCCACAAGAATGCACGGTAGCTAATACTACGTTGAAATGCTCTATCCTAAATATATCATAAGTATCCGGCTGCTATGATAGCGGTGGGTAAAAGTACAGGTATCATGAGTGGAGAAAACCTATTCTATACCAGCCGATCCCGGCCTTCCCTGTTGAATGCAAGCAATGTTTTTTATCCAGCAAAAACACAAATGTTTCGCTCCCAGTCAAGAAAGTAATACTTTAACCCCTCTACAATCATAAAAAATCTAAACATTTCATCAAAAATGAGCTGGGAACACTGCTAAATTTTAGGATTTCTTTCATGTCAAAGGGCGGCTATCCTGATGGCCCGTGTCGCTTAAAATTAGGCATAAATTTCCTTTTTAGGAGAATTCCTAGAAGTCATCCTGCCAAGATGTGTTGGGACCAACTCGAGTACCTTACGTTTTTGCTGATTTGACAAGATGCTGCTGGTATTCTTCAGGGGAGGGCAAGGGATTGACCGAGATTGAGAAGGCTCCCCCGCCCACAAAAGGCTCTTTTGGTGATTTGGGAATATCAACCTCAAAACTTTACATTTAAAAGACTCTGATGATTCTATAGGAGGAGTTTATAAGAGGGAATAGGTAAGAAAAAAACAATTAACAGAGCCTGTCCACTTTCCCCTTTCTCCTACCCAGCCCACTCCTCTCCGGTTCAACTTTCTGATTCCCAGCCAGTGGATCAGGATTTCTTGTAGTCCCTAAATGTCTTGAACAAACCCTGAAGTGTAGATGACATTTTAAGATTTAAGAATAATAATGTTATTATTATAACATTCAGGTTATTTTATGCCTAGCCCTTATACCTACCGTCTTCTACAGTTACCTGTAACTAATAACAGTCAGGATATCTGCCAAAACCCTATATGGCCCTGGCATCTGTCCTGGTCAGACATGCTATTAGATTTATAGACATTATATGAGCTTTCCTCTTTTTTGTTCTCTTTTACCGAGAGCTGAAAGACACCTAATATAGTATTTTCTTCCCTTAACCCAAACAGGAAAATTATAACAGCTGATCCTTAATGCTATTTGATTTTCTCTCTAATGCTGATATTTTAGTTTCTTTATATCATAGTTCTATTTTTTGTAAATAAAAAATAATTCTGTTCCATTCTATCTTCGAGTACTAGTTGTATTGATTAGGTTATAAACCTAGAAAGTAAAAGAAAAATACTATGGAGAGAAAATACTAAAAAGTATTTCTTAATGAAGAAGAGTTGAGTGATTAATTAAAGAGGCTTATTATATATGAAAGAAAGAAAAAGATTCTTTCCAATTTCTTTCTTATCCTATACAACTCATTTCCTCCTTCTCTATTTCTTTCTCCAATATATACTTGATACTCTATCTTAACTCTTCCAGAATACTTGAGTCTTTCAACTTGAATCTCCTATCTTTATCATACTTGTTAAGTATTTTGTAAGCTCAGCTCTTCCTACTCCTGTTTACTTATATTCTGTTCAGTCTATTCTTATTTTTGCTAACTATAAACTTCCAGTTACCTACCATTTTTTAATTTCTGAATACTTATACATATTTTAGGTCTTTTAAAAATTCTAATTACTTTTACTATCCAGAGTTGCATTAATTAGAATTCAACTTATATACAACTATGTCTCGACAAATTAAGCTTGCACCAGAATATGTAAAGCTTATTTATCAATATTCTCGACAAACTGATAAACATTTTTCAATGCTCAGCCCAAACCAGTGCTGTTTAGCTTTACAGCAGCTAAGAGACTTTTTTATAAAACTTGATAACCTTCTTCAAACTCAATCAACTCTAGTACCAGCTGCCAGCAATCCTGAATTCCTTCAGCAGCAACAAAGAGTTCAGGAACTGACAGAAGAAAAAGAATCTCTTGCTATAAAAGTTCAAGATTTGGAATCCAAGCTTTATACAATGGAGCAAGACCTAGCACGAGACAGAACTACTATTACTACTCTCAATCTTGCTCTTACAAATGCTTGTAATGGGTCTATCAGCCAATACAGCCAGCAATTGAATAGTCAATATATTACAATTCCAAGTCCTAAAGAGTTTGATGGTACTCAAGAAATGCTTGAACCTTTTATTACACAACTACGAACCAAGCTTATTGGTGATACACACTGTTTTAAAGATGAACTGCATAAAATCTCTTATGCCTTAGCACTTCTTACTGGCAAGGCTTATCTTCATGTTCTTTCTTTAATTGATACTACTACTGGTACTATCAAGCTTAAATCAGTTGATGAATTGATTCTCCTTCTACAAAATGCTTTTGGAAATCAGGATTGTACTATGGCAGCAGAAAAGACTTTCCAGAACCCTCAACAGCATAAGCGAAACTTTTCTGACTATCTTATTGATATTCCATGTTATTCTACTAAGAATATAGGAAAGAATACAGCTAACTTGAAGTCAGCTACTCTATATCATGATTTGGATAATGAGTTAAAGCATACCCTTATAATTCATAATCAAAAGACATCAGATCAGAACAACAGCTTTTCAAAGCAATTGGATAATCAGATATGTGTCTGTGGTGCACAGAAGGATAAAAATTCATCAAGTCAGCAAACAAACTTTCAAGCTTCTTCTACTGTCTCAAATACTACATCTGTTACAGGAACTACAGCAATTGGAACTGAATTTGGTTCAATGATTCAGTCAGTAGCAAGAAAGCCACTCACAAGAGTTCAGAGAGATGATCGAATAAGACAAGGGCTCTGCTTGTACTGTGGAAGACATGGCCATATGGCATATAGTTGTCCAAATAAACGGCCTCTTACAGTGAGAAAGTAACTTAAACTTGAATTCTATAATCTTTTAATAAAGATTTTCTAAGCTCTTTAAAATATGAACTTTTCAAGTCAGAAAACTTGAAATTTATACTTAGGACACTAGCACGAAACTAGTATAAGATGTATTTTATCTTTTTCTTATCCTATCTTGTTTAGTCTCCACTCTACTTTTATTTTATGCTTAGTCTAAGTACTTTATTCCTCTTTGGTATTTAGTATCCTTCTGTCTACTAGTACTAGTACTTATTTCAACTAAGTGTTTACTTTTTCTCCTTCTAGTCCTACCTCCTAGGTTCTGATTTCAATTTCTTTTTGTATAGTACTTTAAAGTACATCTGTTTCTCCAATTCTGTTTTGTTCTATTATACTAAAACTAATTTTTCTTTTCATTTCAGAGTTGTATTCCTGATTTCAATTCAGTACTATTCGTTTTCCTTTTTTGAATTCAATTCTATTTACTCTATACCACTCATATTTTGATGTTGAATTTCACTTTTCCAATTGCTGCCAGTGTCCTAGTACTTGTTTGCTATTATTTTTATTATTTTTTTTCTTTCAATTCTGTTCTGTTACTTAATAATACCAGAATTTATATATTTTTTATTATCATTCCACTCCTGCAATTCAAAAAAAAGTTAGATTTATTATTAAACTTAAACTAATGTCTTAAGAGGCCCTGTGAATAGTACCAAGAGAGGTAGCTGATCTAACAGCTATTCAGGCTCGTACCTCTTGATACTTTCAACTTCTTGTTATATTAGACGAGTAAAATGTGAATGGAAAATACTATGAAAAAAACGTACCTAAGAGTAATTCCTAAAGGAGAAGACTTAGTTTCTATCTTCTTTCTTCTCTTTTATAAACTGCTGTCTTCTATCCTGAATATAACCTTTTCTCTTTTTCTTCCTTAAATATTTCAGAATACCTTTGAATCTTCTAACTTTACAATACCGGTTGACTCAAGTTATTGCATATATTAAGCATTATTCTGAGATAGTAAGCCTAAGACTACTATAAATCATGCAGTTCAAACATGGTCAAGCAAGGAAACTGACCGCCATGCTTAGAATTCAGTTTTTGTTTGAATTGAATTTCTGCATGACAGCCTACCGCGTTTCTGCCAGCAGCGCCCTTGATCACAATACTTGACATTCGCATTCACATTGATTCGGAACGATAGGAAACACGATTTTTACACCGAGAATCTAGTGATATTTATTTCACCCTACTGGTAACTGTTGAAGACCAAGTACGCCCCATCCCGTGCATGAACCGTAAGAAAGTAGAAGAAACCCATGAGATGAAAAGAAAAAAATAAATTTTAAGATTTTGTTTTGTTTTAGAAAACCCAAACCGCAATGAATGCCGTTGAGGACAGACACGTTTTTATCGGGATTGGACGCGAGAGACTTTTGTTTTTACAAAGTTTAGTAGCGGTAGCTAGAGCAAAGTTAGTACTGTTTAAACTCTTCGTAAGAGAGGGGATTATTTCATACATGTCGGACTTGTACGGTCCCTCGGCCGAGAGACTGAGATACTCGGACTGCTTAGGAGTCAAGGTCTCAAGTTTGACGTTCAAGCTATGGAAATTATTAGTCACTTTCGTGCTATGGATAATTTCATGGAGGGATACTTACTGAGACAGATGAAGGCGAGCGACTTCCTCGTCAAGAATCTTGGGGAGGGTGTAGACACCAACCTCAAGCTTGCCGGCGGCCTTACCGAACTCGGGATACTTGGAGGTGAATGCAGTGTCCTGGGACTTGTAGAGCAAGATCTGGGCAAGGGTCTGATTGGTGAAAGAGCAGCTCATAACAAAGGAAGAGTGGCCAGTAGCACATCCTAAGTTGACAAGACGACCCTCAGCCAATAGAATAATACGTCTGCCGCTTTTCATGTGGAAACGGTCGACCTGTGGCTTGATAGAAACAGTCTTGACGGCGTTTGCCTTGAGCCAGGCAACATCGATTTCGCAATCGAAGTGACCAATGTCTGTGAGACATTAGCAAAGTACTCAGTGATGGTTTCCTGGGGAACACATACTGCAAACAATAGCGTCGTCCTTCATGACCTCAAAGTGCTTAGCGGTCAAGATATCTGTGCAACCGGTGGTGGTAACAAAGATCTGACCCTGAGGAGCGGCCTCCTCCATTGTGGTAACTTGGTATCCGGAAACAGCTGCCTGGAGAGCATTTATAGGATCAATCTCAGTGACAATAACACGGGCACCGAACGAACGGAGGGCGTCGGCACAGCCCTTTCCAACATCACCGTAACCAGCAACAACGGCAGTCTTTCCAGCAATCATGACATCGGTAGCACGCTTGATACCATCGAGGAGGGATTCACGGCATCCGTAAAGGTTATCGAACTTAGACTTGGTAACAGAGTCATTGACGTTGATTGAAGGAACCTTGAGAGTTCCCTCCTTCAGCATCTTGTAGAGGTGGTGAACACCGGTGGTGGTCTCCTCGGACAACCCATAGCAGTTGTTGAGCATCTCAGGGTATTTCTTGTGGACGAGAGCAGTAAGATCACCACCATCATCGAGGATGAGGTTCAACTTCTTCCCATCCTTGAATGAGGTAAGTTGTTGTTCCAAACACCAGTTGTATTCCTCCTCGGTCTCACCCTTCCAGGCAAAACTATAATGAAAATTAGTTTATGAAGCGAGGTCAATGCCTGCGGCATAACTTACACAGGGACGCCAGTTGCGGCAATAGCAGCCGCAGCATGGTCTTGAGTGGAGAAAATGTTGCAAGAGGTCCAGGTGACTTCGGCGCCAAGAGAGGTGAGTGTCCTAAATCGGTTAACTTTGGGCCCAACAATTGTTGGGCCGTTGGAAAAACTTACTCGATAAGTACGGCGGTTTGGATAGCTAAAGATTAGAATAGTTAGCAAACGTGAACGTCAATTGGGCCGTAGGGAGGGCAAATCACTCATGTGAAGGCATCCAGCAATTCCTATAGTTTCGTGTCAGCAATGTCTCTTTGACCCTGTTGGAAATTGCATTCCATGACTTACGGGCGCCGGCTAAAGGCTGATCTTGGGCATACTTAGTACGAGTTTGCATCAAACCCTATTAATGAGGTATCAATTAGCAAATTAATTGTTGATCCTTGGATCAAGGCTACTAACCGGCATTTCCTAGAATCATTGTCAATCGATTGAACTAGATTTGCGTGAATAGATAAAAGGCAAACTCACATTTTCAGCCAACTCAATCTCACGGCGACCGAAGGCGGCAAGGGACTAGAGGAGAAACAAGTCAGCATCCACCGCAGCGGTAATATAAATTGAATTGGGTTGAAATCGGGGGTGATACTCACGATATCAGCGACCTTGTACTTGGTAGCAGGGGCAGACATGTTTGATTGATTCGAGTTCGGTAGAGGTGGGAAATAATTACTGTTGGGTCTAAGTTGATGAAGGTGTGGGGTGAGCAGAGTAAGAGGAGAGGAACGTTCAGGAGTTTTAAGGGTGGGAGAATGTTGGTTGCTAGGAGAAGGTAGGGAAGGATGGATGTGTTGTCCTTGTTGAAAATTTCCTTAGAGAGTGGGAGAGGGTTCTGAAAAAGGTAAAGAGGGAATACCCGAGGTAAGCGGGGCACTCTCCCTAGCGTGACTGTGCTGTTTAGCTTTGTGTAACCCGGGTTCATCGTTACCTTTTTCCGCCCCTTCTCCCATCGTTTGAAATGTGAGGTCCAGAGTTAACCAATGGTGATAGATCAAGAAAATTCCCCGAATCTGAATATAAAATCTAAAATAGCGGAGTAACACGTCCGAGATCCGGGTTATGCGTATGACAGGCTCGCCAATCTTCCTTGGCTTGGTTTATGAGATCGTCTCCAGAACATCTATATGCATGGAGTGCGTGCTTCAAATGGCAGATAATTTACCCAACTTCCGATACCGGGAAAAGAGCCCCCTCCTATACAACCTGCTATCTATTCCTACGCAAGCTTCCAGGCGCCGAAGAGATTACCGGTTGGCAATCCAAAAACAGCAATGCACCTCCACTAAGCTCGCCAGTATTTGCAAACACGATATTGTGCCCAAGTGTAATCAAACTGTTAGCTGTTTTTTTTATTTTTTATTTTTATTTTAAAAAAACCAATTTTGTCTACCCCTCTATTCTCTGACTAGCTTATGTGTAATAGAAGTGGTTGATTCAAAATATGGCTCCTAAAAGATAAAACCGCTCCCGAGATCTCATCTGAAGGGCCCCCAAAGTAGCACAGCGGATATCTACGGCGTGCATGATATACAAGACCATAGGCACTGCAAGCCTCCCTCCGGTGTCACAGAACTGGTGTGATCACCAGTATGTGCCCGCTGCTCCCAAGTTTCCTATATGCTGGCCGGTACTCCCTTGCCAGTTGTATTCTTTCTACCCGTTCTAGATTTGATCCTTGGAATGAACTCAACGACTCTTGATGCACTGAATCGGTAGACCAGCAAGACAATCTCTGTGGGAACTACCGTCAACTGGAAGCAGTTTCCCTTCCGCTTCCGCCAGTAGTGTCTCCATATATACAGCTAACATCCATGGGTCCAGACAAGATCTATGTGGGGAGATTCCGCCCAGCTTCGGCAGATCCCACTTACCAATACTCTAATAATCAATTAGGTTCCACTGCTTTGGTATGAGACCTCCTATCCGGCCCGTGTAATTCGAAATACTCTCTTTTTATAGGAGCCTCTAGTAGAACACCATGGTGCAGAAGCTTGTCTAACATAAATACAGTCGCACCCCGCTATAACGAATGCCAAGTATCAGGCCTTCTTTATTCGTAATAGCGGATCGTTCAGTATAGTGACCAACTAGGGATAATAAATCATTACTCAGCAATAATGAAGAATTTTAAACTGTGAGTGGGGTAAAGGAAAGTAGTAGGAAGAATCGTGGATCATCTCTCATACAATTGAAGACCAACTCACACGCAATGGCCCCAAACACAGCAGGCAGGAAAGGTTTAACTCAAACTAAGAAATATGAGTTATGCCTTCTACGATCCCGTTATCCTGAGATAAAACTAGCAAAATTTACGGAGTTGCCAGAATGTCCAAAGAGGGAGGATGGACATCCATTGGCATTGTCGAGCCTATCAGAGCACTTGAGGAATTGGAAAGATCGTGTTGGAAAGGGAAAACCAAGAGGTAGGAGGGAGAAGTCATTTCTAAAAGATTTATACTAATCAAGTGGAAATTCAAAAGGATCGAAAGTCCAAAAGCAAAAGACGAGAAAGGCTCAGCACCCGATTTTCGAATTCTTGTTAGCAAAATGGGTCGATACTGCCAAAGAGGGAAAAGTTCCTGTTACCGATGATGTTCTTGGAGCACAATCTCATGTTATTCAAGAAAAGCTGATTGAGATTGGCTGTGAGGAAGATTATGCTGATTTTGCATTTTCTGGAGGATGGCTAAGAAGGTTTAAGGAGCGTCATATGATTGGAAGGCTGAAGAGGCATGGCGAGTCTGGAAGTGTCAATTCAGCAGTTGTGGAAAGGTCAAAGGAGGAAATTCAGGGAAAGTTAAAGCATTTTGTTTTAAAGGATATTTGGAATTGTGACGAGAGTGGCTTACAGTATAATAAACAGCCTGCTTACTCTAATGTAAGAAAGGAAAAGGGTAAGGTTTTAGAAGGTGTTAAGTTGGATAAAACTCGAATTACAACCTTCCATACAGTCAATGCCGATGGGAGTGAAAAAAGACGCTTAATGGTTATTGGACGGGCAGAAACACCACAGGCATTCCCACAAAACAGGATTAATATTCACAATCTCCCAATTCTCTATCGCTACAACAAGAAGGCTTGGATGTTAAGCGGGTTGTGGTACGAATATTTGCGAAATTTCGATCAAGACATGCGGATTCAGAGACGAAATATAATTCTTATTACCGACAACTGTCCTGATCATCCAGATCCTGACTTTCCACCTGAGAACTACGAAGGACCAAGTCCACCAAAGTTAACCAACATTACACTCCTTTACCTTCTTCCAAATACAACTTCCAAGCTCCAACCACTCAATCAAGGTATTATTGCCTCTTTTAAAGCTGCATACCGGAGGCAGTATGCGGACTATATGGTTCAATACTTCAATCGACATAATCAAGCACCCCCAAAGCTTAATATTCTTGCAGCAATATACTTTATAGCCGATGCATGGGAGTCAATTCCTGCTTCTACAATTACCAACTGCTGGAGGAGGGCTGGTTTACTTGGTTCTCGCAACTTACCAGTGGAGGACTCGGACTCAGACTTTCTTGTTACCTCGACTACACAAACCTGCTCAGCACTCAGAATCCTTAATCCCGGGCTCCCAGAAGTTGAACTAAATCACAGATTTCAAGACTATTTTTGCGATGAGAGTGTGGAAGATGCTGAAATCCGTTCCAATGCACCAACAATCCTTCCAGATTCAGGAGCTCTCGTCGAAGAATATGTTAATTTAGGTTTACTTACACGGGATATTGGCGATATGGAAACAACATACCTAGATGCGGAGGGAGACTCTGAGGATGAACTTTGTTTACTTCCACTCCAACTCCTATCACATACCGAAGCTATTCAGTCTCTTCACAATATCTCCCGCTACCTGCAGTCATTACCTGTTAGTTCCCTTACAACTGCTACAGGACGGAAGATTTCCCTCTCGGCCATGGTCAAACAGTCTACCTTTTTAGCCTCTGCTATTCAGCAGTAAGTTTGCCTTTATTTCTAGTTAAGGAAGGATACTTTCCAGATCTTCTATCCTATATCAGGCTTTTTGATTCGTCTTACAAGAATAATAGTTTTACTAATTATATTTATCCTATTAGCTATCAAGAATCTCAAAAGAAACAGACCACAATCGACAGCTTTTGTACTCGAATACCAACTCATCCGAAGTCTCAGCAGTCAGCTCAACCCCAGGCTGATCGATCCTGTTCTATGAGCTTAAGAAGTAGTCGGCAAAGCAAGACGGTGAAGGGAAAAGAAAGAGCAGTCCCGGGTAGGATTGACCCAGATCAAGCGGAGGAGCAGGGCACAATGGTGCCGGGTAGTATTTCAGGATTGGAGATGGGAGAAATGGAAGACGATAGTATAACTGAGGATGAGGAGGAGTTGTGAGAATGTACTGGCAGCAGTTCTGGTGGGTGTGATGGGGGTCAAACTTACCACAACATGTACCCCCATCCATATGACTCGCAAGACCTAAATCTCTATCCCTCTCAGTATGATCATGGCTTTAGTCAAACATATGCCAATCTGCTTCGCTAGTTACTGGTTGTCTATTATAGCAGATTAAATTTGTATGGAAACAGGGGTCCAAAATCCGAAAAATCTATTCATATTCGTTATCTGATAAAATTCATTATAGTGGAAATATTTGTATGAGGAATCCGAACTCCCCAACAGTTCATTCGTAATAGCAGTTTTTTCACTATAAAGGGGTCCATTATAGCGGGGTGCGACTGTATAGCTATCATCGATCTTTTCCGTATTTGGAATCTCTGAGAGACTTCTCATTCTGCTGACAACCTGGCCCCAGTTAAAGGCTTCGACACAAGAGGTAGTTTGATATTGCTCCTTCAATGGCTCCGTGATATTTAACACCTGAGATGAGAGATAGTGAGACTTCGTGATAGTGGAAGATTCTGAAACGTGCTCCTGCTCGGGATGATTTCGGAGGCATCGTGAGATAGCTGGAACTGGCCGAAACCTCTTTTTTTCTTTCCAAATGGTTATCCAAAGGTAATTTATTGGATGAAACAACTCGGTTTGCAGAAATATCTGGAGCTGCCCGCGGATATTTTGGTGAAAGAGGTGCTCTCACGGGCTTTGAGATAGCGGAAAAGATAAGAAATCACCAGAAGTCCCGTAAACTGGACGAGGGAATTCTCACTTTTGTGTTCAAAGCTAGACTGTTGTTTCCGGCGGCCTATTAATTAACCGGGAGATGGTGGAATAAATGGAATAGGTCCCTCGGGCATGCTGTATGGAGTTATTGGAACAATCTGCCGATTGTGGGCTAGCAAATTTACTATCATGAACACGTTCTGGATCTGAAATATAATGTTATAACCTTTGCTCTAGCATTCCGGAATCCAGAGCAGAATTCACGAAAATCGCAGGATCCTTCCCCGCAGTTTTGGTTTGGTCTTTTGGGTGGCTTTTTTTCTGAACGATACTTTCAGAATCTAGGCCCTTAAGCCTTGTGTGCTACCATCGCACTCCTACACGATACGTTCCGAACGGCTTGTAAGTTAATTGGCCTTGGAACGAACTCTCGAGTTTCAGAAGAGGCAGTGGGCAGGTGCCCGACTCCTTTAAATTGCGATAATATTGTATGGGTACCCTTGGACCATCAGGTAACCTTTTGCCGTCAGGTTGACAGGGTGGAGCTAGCCATACTGGAGATATGGCCGAGCCTGATTTCAATAGAATCGGCTCCTTTGTTATGGATATCTGGATATCTTCTAAAAAAATTTCTACCCTCCTTAAGATATGTCAAGCTACTATCATTACAGGGCGCAGGCTTACCTCCAAGAGCCAGCCCAGCCAAGAACCCATTTTGCATACTCATATGTGACTTTTCCCGTACGGTGCAGTGAAGAAGCCATATACGGCAAACTTCAATTTTGCCTCTAGGCGAATGCGAAAGTCGGGTTTATTGAGGGCCGAAGCACATGTGGCCTACCGCGGGCTTGAACATGACATTGTACGATAAGTATGAAAAACACCTTTTGGTCATTGGTTACAACTCTTTTATTTTTATTTTTTCTTTCTATCTTCCGCTTCTTGTTAGTTGGTTTTTCTCCGGCTAAAAGGCTGCGAACCAGTCAACAGCGTTAGCGTTACTGAGCCCAAGACATTCGCCCCGACTCCAGTGTCTCCATTCTAATTTATTATCCTAGTATCGCCGAACCGGTGGTATGAGAATTGACCTCGGCTGATAACACCAGAATCCTTTCTCAATTGCAATCAATCCTCTCTAAACTATGAATCATACAGTGCTATATAGAAAATAAGAGAGTAGACCTGATTTTACTGATGGCCAATCACCTGAGTCCGGTCTTCTGGATCCCTTAAACCTCAACGATACAGGCGGTTCGGGCATCTGGATTTGAACATTTCAAAATCTACCAACTTTACAAAATTGGCAACAGGTCAAACATCACTTCTTTTTAATAATCCCAAAAGCATGTTTTCTCAGTCTGCCGGTTTCCTAAATGACCTAGCTAATGTCTCCTATTGCTAGGTGTGGGTGTATGAAGGAAGGCTACGGTCGATTCTAGAAGTTGTGTGGGTCTGGTGTTTCTAGAGCTTTGGTGATTCATCAAGAAGATTCCCCAGACATGTCTTTCCTTTGTTGTTATAGGAGCGCGCCGATGAATGGGGACATGTGCGGGCGTAGAGGTGGGTGCAGTGCTCCGTGGAAGGATCAGGACGCTTTGATTGTATTTTATTTATACACCAGTCTATACCGTTAGTTTCAAAGAAGTGTAGAAGAGGAGAGCACAGTTGTTGATCATACCTCCCATAGCTTCCTACACAGTGCCCAAACTCCAAGCAAATCCCCTCATTCTACCGCTGTGCTCTCTATATCCCACCTTAATCCACCTCGATAACCGTCGGGCTCCTACAGCACCGAATGGATGTTGTGAACATTTAGATATGTACAAAATACTCGACCGTTGTGCACCGCGCGTTAGAAAGAATCAATCCACATGCGCCAGTCCACTTACATTCTTTGCACGGTATCTCGCCACGCCCCCAAGCATCAAAGTGTATATTTGGCATAGCCGGCCGTCGGGGGACTACTGGAGTAAACACAAGCATTTAGGTGAACCCATGGAATTCATTATGGTTTTCGATCGTAGGTGGTTCGTGACGCAAATTTCCCTCTTGCGGATATCCGGAGTATCAGCTTTTTTTTCCTTACCTAAAATTACTTTTCAAAAGAGTCCTGTAGTGTTGACCGAGTGACTCGAAATGAGTTCAGCCCCAATGATGATAAATGACATTTGATGTGCTTGAATCAGCACGCTCTGCGCTAGAAAACTTTCTCGATCCACACCTATAAGGCCTCTCTATTAATACCACCCTTCTTTGAGAGGGGGGTCAATAGAATTTTCCCCATTTAGACCCTCCACAGGAGGCTTTTACCAGATAAGCGATGATCCAATTTGAGTTGTGCATGACTCTATCTGCATAATTTGTTTCACCCCTTTGGATCATCGGGCGTTTGTTCTGTGCCGGAATGCCAAAGGCCATTCTGGCTTGTTAGAAAGAAAGAAACATACATGCTTACAACTACGAATAAGAGTCTAAGTGTACTGTATTGTAAGATATGTTTTATCCCGTCGGGGTTAAATGCACCATTGAGTTAGGAGAGTTTCCTGGTCGAAAATTTATGTACCGGTACGCTCAATGATGTTGGGTCTAGGAAATGGAGATAGGCTTTGGTTTTCGCACGAGTACACCTACGGTCTGGCACCGGGCACCCTTATGGCCGGGTACTAGCAGTTGCAATTTCGGAACATGTACGACTCGTCACTGTTGATCACTCGCTCAAAACAGCAAGCCAAGACCTCGCATCTCGAGGTGATCCCTGTGTCGCTCCATCTTGGGGTAGTGGATTTCACCAGATTTTGCGGCACTCTACTCGAGTGCTAGCCGATTTTTTAATGTCTGGACACTTTGGCGCCAAGACTGATACAAATAAGCGCCAAGGTGTCCGGATACTTTTTTAATCGGCTAGCAGTTCTCCTATTTATCAAGCGAACTCTTCTGCCCAGACTGAGGACCTCCACCACCACTTGGCGTTTCCCGGACTTTCATCCCTCCTTGGAATCAGGAACAATACAAGTCTCCGGTCAAAAAACAAAAGGGAGAGTCCTGATTGGAGTGTTGGGTGGCTCGAGCCAATTGGTTTCCGTGTTTATAACGCTAGTTTTCCGGGTTTTTTCCCGCATGCTGTCTCATCATCCCCTCGTGCCACACACAGACCAATACTTCACCGTACGCCGAACACACCCCCGGAGGGCGGGGAGGAAAGGGACAAAAGGAAGCAAGGCAGAAAGGAAGAAAAAACACTTATAGGCCCATAAAATCAGATCAGATCCCCAAATGCCTCCGTTCAGCCAACGACGCCTACTAGAGGGAAAGCATCTAAGATGCGCCTACTTCCAATCCTTCTCCATACGCTACCTCTAGCATCACTCGTGTCTGCCCTTCCCTCCTCTCAGAGTGACGCGAAACTCGGCTCCCGCGAACCCCTAGACATCCCCGTGATCGATGATATAATCCCACTCCTGAGCGACCTTTCCAGTGGGAAGATATTGGATGAGGTAGTCGCGTATCTCCTCAAGCATCACGATGTCAGTTCATTGTTCCCAGGCCTTCGACGAGTATTGCAGCTGGTCAAGGACGGAAAGGCCGACCGGGAAGGCTATAGTCGGGGACTCCTGAAGAGCATTCGGGCACACCCGAGATTCATGGAGGCGTTTGCCTCGCTGGACAAAGATCTACAGGATAAGGTTACAGCGTTCATCAACGGGGACTCCGCGGAGAGTATCGTTAGGAAACGTGGGTTCTCAATTCCTCTTAGCCCCGCAGCGAAGGAGCATTTTAAGAGGATGGAGGAATCTGGGACTACCCCGAGCTCAAGAAGGTGGTTGAATAGTAAGCGGGAGACGAGTCCGGTTATCTATGAGGATAGTGCGAGTAGTAAGCCTATGACCGTAAATGCTCCCGTCTAAGTACTGAGAATAAATGGGTTAACCGAGAACTGGTAGGTGTATGCTGGTGCGGAATTTGAAAACTGGGGTCTGACAGTCAAGCATACGCCCTCCTACACATTTGTCCCTACTACTGTTGAGGGAGTCAAGAACCTTGTTAAATGGGCCAAGGCCAACACCAAGCGTGTTCGTGCTGCAGGTTACAGACACACTTGGACAAGTATGTATTCCCAGGAAGGTGAGATCTTTGTCTCAATGCTAGACTTGAAGACTGCAACATCAATTCCGGACCCTTCCTCCATTCTACCGAGCAAGGATTACACAGGGAACGAGTTCAAGATTATCGAACTTGAGACCCAGGACGTCCCGGGGAGCGGCGGGAAGAAGAGACTAGTGAGAATTGGTGCTGCTACCACCAATGAAGATTTCAGGAGATGGGCTATCGCGAATAACGCTTGGGCTATTCCCTTGAACGTTGTCATGGTGGAGTACGTTTTTTTACCTACCCACCTACTGGTGTTTTTTCACGAACAGTGCTGACATGACCAGAATCACTCTCGGCGGCTCAAACGCTCTCATGTGCCATGGCGGAGGCATCAGACACAAGACTATCAGTGACCTAGTCCGCAGAATTGAATATGTCGATGCCAATGGCGAACACCGAAACGTCACCGATCCAACTCAGCTCAAGGCTGCAGCCGGCTCATTTGGCCTTCTTGGTGATTACTATGATCTCTCCCGCCCATTCTTTCCCACCGCTAACAATCTCCAGGTATCGTCACCCACATCACCATTGAGCTAGACGCTGTAACCTATGCCGACCTTCGCCCTTTCAAGCAGGACATCGGGCTCGCCATTCCTCCACCCCCGAACTTCGCCGTCCCCGCCGTGATACGCAAGTCCTACACTTCAGCGGAACTCGAAGCGGCGCGGCGAGAGTTCATCCGAAAGGCCGAAACCAACTATTATTCAGAGTGGTTCTGGTTCGCGTACCAGCCCAAAGCTTATGTCAACTGCTGGGATAATACCAAGGACGCAAGCGGGGTGATCGACTACCCGACATATCCAGATCTATTCCTGCAATGGGTGGAAGGGTGGCTAGGTGGTGTGATGACAGACGATCCTCTATTCAGGTTATTCCCTGGCCGCTGGCAAGCTGTTATCTTTTGTGCGCCTCTTTCCCTCAACCGTGTACGACAATAACATAACTGACATCACAAAGCATCACTTGCGATGCTAGCCCTACCATCCATCGGACCCCAGGAGCCAGGGATAAAAACTCACCTAATCAACGGCCTCCACTTCCGCCGCGGCATACAGAACATGCGCGTCCGAGACATGGAATTACAGATTCCGATTCCGCCCCTTGCATCGGATCTTACGAAGCCGGACTGGACCGTCGTTCAGCGTGCCTGGTGGGACGCTATCGACGCTGTCTACGCCGACCCAAAGGCGCCTATGCGTATCGCGTTGGAAATGCGCATCATGGGAAACAGCGACCTTATTATGGCAGCGCAGACTAATAATACCTTTGGAACGGTAAGCATTGAAGTTCTGACGTCAACGGCGGCCGCGGCGGATGGGGTTTGGGATCCGTTCATCCAGGAGGTTGCGACCAGGTGGATGGATTATACGGGGCCTGATGGGGCGTATTTGAACACCAGGCCACATTGGGCGAAGGAATGGTATGCGGTTCTCTTCTTTCTTCCTTCCACTTGGCATGGGGGACTGGGAAAGGCTAATGGCGGGAATAGGGATGGCATATCGGTCCATAAGAAGCCTTGGAAGCAGTATCTTAAGGAGACTTCATACAAGAATGAAATCCCCGCGTTTAAAGCTGTATTGGCAGAAATCGGCAAGGCGCAAGGCTGGACATTGCAGGATTTGGCGAACAGGTTTTCAGTGCCTTTGTTAGATTATTTATTCTTTTAGACTGTGCGGGGGGTGGGATTAGTGTTTAGCAGCTAGTAGTTTATTTCGGTAATATACTAATTTTTCCATCTAGATGATTAGTGAGGAGAATCAAATACTCAAGCATATACGGGAGAAATGAACGACTGGCCCCCTCAATTGACGGGATAATCGGCAGCTGAAGGCGGTGACGCTGGTTTTCAGGGTTAGCCACCTTGTACCCTTACGCCCGGAACCCCTACCCAAAGCATTGGAATAATTTTGACCCGGGAAACTATCGCTAAAGCCGAAGAGCACAGCTGATGGAGCATTTTTTTTTTTTTTTGCCCCGCAGTTAAACCGCGCTTGTTAAAAACTTTTGATTTTTTTTTTTTTCACACCAAAAGGGAAGTGACTGTATGACCCGTCCTTGACGGCCAAGCTGCTCATAAGAGCCCGAGTCGAGGAGCCAATAGCTGCCATCGCGCATCCAAACACCTTTTGGGTAAGGAGCACTAGGATTGATAACCGTCTTGGATGTATTGGACAACGGAGCCCAAGGTTCCGCGTGCAGGAGGCTTTCTCCGGTATTTCGGACAAAGTCAGAGATATTCGCTGATTTTTCCCCTTCCTTCCTTCCTCCCGTTACCCCTAACTCGCTGGGAGTACTGTACTGTTCCTCGTTGTTGCTAAGCTAGAGGTTAGATAGAAGAAAAGGGATATCTAATTAGATCGGCGTTAGACGAGTCGTACCGTTGGCGGAAAACACGACTGGCAGAGGAGGGCGTTGTCAGATCTTAGACTCCAGTTACCCGTCGAGCTAAAATCCACCGGATGAACCCCGGGGGCAAGAGGCCCCGACGAGCACCTCTGGAATCCTCCTAATAGCCGGCGAGCTCGAGCTCACCAGCGACTAAATCAGGATTGGGGGATTCGCCCGCAAACCCGAAGGCAAAGAACTTGCAAGGCTAGACTCTCGTTACCGCCGCGACAAGGGCCACACTTCGACCTCCCGATTAAATTTCCGATGGTTGACATGTCCCCTCCCCGGTGGGATTTATGCCGCCAGGCAACCGCAGGAGAAACGGGAAGGGGTGGATTGACCATCATACCGGAGCCAACCCAAGTTCTCGACGGGTGGACTAGACGTTCTCGATCCATCGTTAGGTCCCCTCACCAGAGACTTTTTTCTTCCTTCTTGTAGAAACGCCAAGTTTAGCCAGCTAATAGGCCCCGCTATCGAAGGGAGGAAAGGTATTTCCCCAAACGCAGCAGAAATCACGAACATCACGGCAGGTCCCGGGAATAGCGCGGTATGAGGTGAATGTCATGATGCAAAGACCAATAACACCCCACCCCGTATCAATCCTTTGTGGCAGAAACAACCCCCCGAACCCACCGGAACCACACCACCACTCCCGCGCCGTCCAGAAGTAGCGCTCAGTATCGTGCGTTCAGCACCACACCACGCTTCGACACGTGCTTTAGTCCCAGCCCTCCACAACCACCAAAAAAAAACCCAAAAGTACTTCGAGTGACTGCCCATGACTCCCACACAACACATCTCGAAAGTGAATTTTGAAGGTCTACCACAGCACCCATGTCAGCGGGGCGAAACCGGACCTTCGAAGGTGCAAAAATGTTCGCGCGGTATGGTCAGACCGACATGCGAAGTCTATTCGCTCCCACGGCCGCACTATATATATAATATTTAAATGAAACGGCGAAAGTGGGTGTACGACGGTCGGGCACACCCCGCCGATAACGACGGGGCAAGCGGGGGTTTCCGGCAGCAGCACGAGTAAGTGGAGTGCCCGCTGCTTCGTCCGGTCAGCGCCAGAGCCCGGGGAGATATCTAAGAGCTGTTGGAAATTACGTTATTCCTTTCCTATCCAGGTGATGTGGCTATGTTGGTCATGTGACACAGCCACATGATCGAGTATTATACTAGTGTATTCTAGCATGTTCTTTAGATTTCCTTGGTATGAGGCAGTGCTTGTGTAACGATAAAGGGTATATATAGGGGTAGTTTCCGCCTTCTTGTCAGACATCAACCACAACTTCTATTTTCCTCGCGATTGAAATCGCAACACCACCACCCATCGTGG
>QLOI01002815.1:0-12383 GCA_003313605.1 Tuber umbilicatum | reverse complement strand
CCTCTACTGGGCTGACGGGCTGTCGCGACTTCGGCAGCATGATCGCGAATATCGTACATATAAGGCTTGATTTACCCCGCGTCTCGTCTCGCGGTGCAGACAAATTACAGTTAAACAAGGTCATTCGGGCTGCTTATTCCTCCCTCTTATTATATTCCCCCCCGCCATCCTCACAAAGTTCCCCTGTACGAGCAGCGAGTACGGTACTGTACTGTACCCCCAATCCCCGGGCTTTCCTTATTTGAAGGATGTCAAAATTTGACTGGACTTGTCTTTCTTGTAGGGGGGGTGGGTACTCGAGTACTATTTGTGGAGCGCCAATGCAGGAGGGAGAGGGGGACAACCAACAGGAGCCCACACTCCCAGCCGAACTGTTTAGCGATAGACGGCCTCCCGAGCAACCTGGACACTTCCCCACCAAGACGGATGCTGATTGGTGGATTTTTTATGAGAAAACGACGAGCTGGTGATCGTGCTGTTGGTTCTACTACCGGTACTCGAGTACACCATGTTGTGGGTGGAGGATATTGACTTCTTACCCACTAAACCCAACTCAACCAATGTTCATGTGGCCGAGCCGCACACCCTTCCCAGGTCTGCAGCCCTGCTTTAACTAATTTCTGGAAACTCAGTACGGTACATTCTCACAGAGCCCAAAGGCAATCCGGTAAACCCGAGCCCAATAGAACGTACGAGTACTCAAGTACTACTCGAGTAGACGCCGAGGCGGGGACAATTCGATGCAGGATCCAATGTGAACTTCATCGATCGACAGCAAGATGGGGGGGCAGATGTACCGCGACACTTAACCTATCAGAAGGTCATGATAGTAGAAAGGATGGGGAGAAAAAAAAAAAAAAATACCCAACACACACACCATGTCACCACTTGTGAACCATAAAAATAGATCAGCATAACACTCTAGGCTACTGTGCTGGATTATAAAAATTTTGAGAGGGGAAAGTGAGTCGGCATAAATAATATTATACCGGTATCTACCGTTCTCTGAGTTCCCGGCAAGCAGCATAAGGAGCGCAATGCCTCGAGGTCGATCACAGAAGAAAAAGAAAAAGAAAAAGAAAAAGGATTCATCAGCAATCGGAACTTGGGTACCGGCCGACTCAAGCACGCAAAATGTTTGCACGTCCTCCGTCTGTCACTCATTCCTAGCATTCCTGGGTAACATTGCTGATCATGTTTTGGGTGTTGTGCTCAAATATCGCGCTCGAGCGCCTGGCTCACTTTCCGGCTGGCTGACATGTTGGCTGGTTTGACACTTCGCTTACCTTGTTTACGCACCCGTTAGCGGGTACGGTGCGGAAAGGTGATACGGTGCTCGCACAGTACGAGTACAAGTACTTGAGTAGGTAGCCTTCAGCTACTTTCAAGCTTCTACTCTCCTATTCTCTGCGCAAAAAATTTTCAACACAACAACGCTTTAAATTTATAAATACAGGCTCGAAATACCACCAATAAAAGGGCCCAACAGAATCTCTCTTTTCTGTTGGGACCATGGATCTGGCCAGCAGTGGTGAATTGCCAGCCACTTTAGTAGGAAATAAATTGGGTACAAATAAAAAGCCCTTTCAAGCAGGCCTCTTACAGAGGTCAAAGGAGGGAAGAAGGCGCATGTCCAACAGTTCTGCGAGGTCCGCCTCCCCTGAAGATGGTACAAGGCCAATGAAATCACCCTCTACAGTACCATATACACAGACAAAGATGAAGCTTGGAGAATGGCTTGGGGTGAGGAAAGTCATTCATGATGAGGAATGCAGAGCAGGACTAGATAGAGGATTTATGACACAGGAAGTAACCATGGCAAATGACACAGAATATACTGACTTGTGGAAGAGAGTTGGATGCAAGATAGGATGCTTTACTATGTTAAGTGATCACAGCAGCTTTGAACATTCGCTTAGTTCTTGGAAACCGCACAGTATCCAAAAGAGATTAACAACTTCCTTGCCATGGAATTCTCAAGAGTCTGCTATCCATGTGGGACAAGGATTTATTACAGCCCTTGATACTATCCTGAATGAGAAGGCAAGTGCGGGAGAAGTGGCAGAGGCTCGAGCATTTTTATAAAACTTACGAGGTGGAAAAGGTGAGGAAATAGATGAGAAAAGAAAGAAGGAAGTGGGGGAAGAGGGACAAGAGACGGAATGGAGAGAGACAGGAGAAGAAGAAGGATTCTCTGAAGAAGAGAGGGAAGAGGAAATGAGAATGGAAGGAGTAAACTATGGAGGGCCTGAGGCCTCCAGATGGGCACCAAAAATGAGAAATGGAGAGAAAGCTACAACTAATACATCTTCCCTAAAGAGAGCAACCAGCAAAAACCAAGAGGCAGAAGAACATGGTTATAGTAGTACAGTCAAGGAAGGCAGCAAGATGGAGGGAAAACAGGATATAGTAGGGCAAGCAGATATCTATGCAGCAGGTATGGCAGAAAAGAGGATTATGGACTATATGGTCGCCATGGAACGCAGAATTATGGGAAGAGTTGATCAAATAGAAAGATCTCTGGTAAGACAAAGGCAAACTGAATGTGCAGCAGGAGTATCAGAAAGTACTAGGCAAAAGAGACCAAAGACTCTAGTACTAGAGAAATCGGGTGGAAAAGGAAAACAATTCACGGCAGAGGTTCAGGTCCCAGACTCACAACTCAGTCAAGATAGTAGCAGTACCCCACTACCAGTTATTATTCCAAGCGCACAACAAGGAGGACCTATCTTTGTAACAGTTGTTAGATCTGGTAGAGTAATCGAAATGACTTTAGTTGTAGGCAAGAGGACAGCAAAAGCAATAAAAAGAGCACAAGCGATAGAAAGAGCTGGCATACTAGTAACAACACAAATTGCAAGGGAGAGACGGTTACTCATCTGCAGTACAGAAGCCAAAAAGCAAGTTGAACTTGGAAGTCTTACCCTCTTGAAGATTCGGGATATTGTGAACAATAGCAGTGGTGTTCTGTTTGGAGGAGCAGAATTTAACCGCAATAATGACCTTGTTCTCATGACAGCAGGAAGTATGAAGACAAGCATGGCACTTCAGAAGAGAAAGAAGATGGAGGATGCTCTTATGAAGGCAGGCCTCTCTGAGTTCTTTATAACTTTAGATATTCCTACCAAGATATTGGTAGTAGATGGCGTTCCTCTAAATGTGCACAATGGGGGCAAGCTAAATGACACCTGGGAGATGAAAGACTGGCAGGCAAATGGCCAGAACTTTAAGGAAATGGAGGAAGAAATAACAACTTTCAATCCAAAAATCAGGTTGAGAGCTCTTATCTGATGGGTGAAGCCGCTATCTAAGTTGTATGCAGAGGGAAAAAGATCCTCATCAATTATGATTACGGTAGAACATAATGATTAGGTAGCAGGAAATATTCGACCTAACCGAAGAGGTGAGACTAATGATTTGGGAAAGGACTTGTGAGATGCGTCCATATCAGAGCAATATGGCTACTACTTTCTGTCGAAGATGCTTGCAATACGGACGCCATGATACCTTTTGTACAGCAGCATACCAATGCAGCCTATGTGGGGAAGACCACCTGACAATGTGGCATAAATGTATGATGAGAGACTGCAATGGAGCAGTAGGAAATCAGTGTACCCATACCCGTATTGGATGCCGAAACTGTTGAGAATCAGACCACTTAGCAGGGTACAAGGCATGTCCAGTTCTCCTTGATATCAGATTGAATGGTATTGGAAGATTTCAAAGACCAAAAGTAGGAGTACAAGAAACTCCAATCTCACAGCCATCCATAGAACCTATTAATATATAGGTACAACTATGCATTTGGTAACTGTAGTAGGTCTGCAGCAGCGTTGGTGGAACTCATAAAACTAAACAAAAATAAAAAATTAATTGGTGTAGCAGAGGCATCAGTTGGAGTTATAGGAAGTGAGAAAGCATGGCCACAGGTGGCAGGTTATATCACAATAGCAACAGAAGAAGTAGTAGAGTATGGACTGGTGGTATTAATTCAGGAGGAAGCAATGCATATGGGGACAGTGGTAGAAGCAGGACCATAAAGAATTACAGTCAGGATCGGAGAACGGAAGACTACAGTTGTATACCAGAGACCAAGAAAGTACCTAGAGTGGGAAGAAGAAAGGGAAGCAGATGAGATTGTGGTAAGAGACATGAATGCAAAACATAGCGACTGGTCAAAAGGTGAGATTAATACAGGAGGAAGGATGCTAAAAAGATGGATGGACAAGTAAGGTTGGTGAGTACATAATAAGTATGTGACCACCAACCTAACTGAGAACTATTGAAGAAGATGGGAGACAACTATAGACCTCATTATAACAGGAGGACCAGATATTCTATTTAAAGTAACTGATAGCGCAACATCACACCATTCCTTCTTACAATGGACTTCTGATACAAAATGGAGAGTAAGTAACGACAGGCCACTACAGTGGGATAAAGCAGACTGGGGAGCAATTCAAGCAGCTCTGATTACAGCAAAAGGTCCTGAGGACACTGGTCAAGTTATTGATTGACTATGAGAGATAGCTGAATGCTTTACACCAAGAAGAAAGCCAGGAGCCAGAGCATTCTGGACGGGGGAACAAGGAGTGAAAAGAAAGAAAGTAATGGAGTTGAGAAGGAAACAGGATGAGGGGTAAGCAGAAGGAAGAAGAGAGTTTAAGAGAATGATAAGAAAAGAAAAGAAGAGAGTAAGAGGTGTGGCACTAGAGGAGGAGGCAAATGAGTCAAGAGTTTTTGAAAAAGTTCGTACTGATAAGAGATGATGAGCAGTGCCAGAGTTCATTAGAGCCGATGGTACTCGTACTCAGGGGTTCGAATAGACTGTTAAGGAAGCACATCAAGTGATATTTGAAGGAGCAGAAATCAGTCAGGCTTATAAAGTTGACTATAGCATGGGTGGATTTCCAGAACCAATTAGCGAGGATGAAATTAGGGAGGCAATCAAGAACTCACCAACAAGTGCAACCCCAGGACCTGATGGAATAACCTTGAAATTGATTAAGACTATGTTTGATGCAAGACTAGTAGCACTCAGAGTCTGTCTAGACCAGGTAATGAGAGGAGGAATGCAGGATAGCTGGAAAAGGTCAACAACTGTCTTAATTCCAAAGCTTAAAAAACCACGGTATGATGTGGCCAAAGCATGGAGGCCAATTCAATTACAGTCAGTACTAGTAAAGGTTTTGGAAAGAATTGTGGTTGCAAGAATAGCAAGGATAGATGTATTTGCTATACAGCAAAAAGGGGGAAGAAAAGGACTAGGACCTATAGACACTGTGATGAGTTTGTGGAATGAATTAGCAGAGAAAGACAAGGCAATGAAGGCTTTAGCTTTAGACATAGAGACTGGTTTTGATCGGATACGGCCAGCACTGATTCTTGAAAGGCTGGAAAAGAAAAATGCCCCTGCTTGGATAGGAAAATGGGTAACAGAATGGATGAAAGGAAGAACCAGCAGGGTTCAATTCAATGGCAACAAGTCAGGTTGGATGGGAGCAGGATGGGGGCGTCCACAGGGGTCACCACTTTCACCAATCCTATTTCTTATTGGAACCGCAGATCTCGCGGAAACAGGGTTGGAGGGGAAATGTAGATGCATCATATACATTGATGACTTCCTAGTGGTTGCAAGAGATAACAATCCCAGCAGGGTAAATGATACTCTTCAAATAGCATATGAGAAACTACAAGAAGAGGCAGAAAGAAGAGGACTTAAGTTTGCAGAAGTAAAAGCAGAAACAGCTGTTCTTAAAGGAAAACAACAGGACTGTCTAAGGCATCAGGATGGAAGTAATGTTCAGGAGTTGAGTGAGATTACCTATTTAGGATATACTATAACCAGAGGAATGAAGATGGATATGCACCTAGAAAAATAGATTGCTAAGCTAGAAAAAGCTACTAACAAGGTGCTACACATAACAGCACGGCTAGAAATGGGTGGTCTGAATGCATGGAATACTTGCCGAATCCTTCAAGGTACAATAATAGCACAACTAACCTGGGGGGTTGAGATGTGGAATGCTGGACAGTGTGACAAGGTACAAAGAGTACTTAATGGGATTATTCGGAAGTTATATCAACTGCCTGAAGATACTCCAATGGAAGCAGCTATGGCAGAATTGAATATGAGAGGAAAGAGAAACATGAGGGGATACAGGAGGCAGAGGACAGTGTTCCGGATGTGGAGTAGAGGAGAGGAAAGTCTTACTGCAGAAGGTTGGACAAAGGAGGAAGGGCTAATATATGAGACGTGTGGAGGACTGGGGGGAATCAGGAAGTGGGCAGAAGATGCAAGAAAAAAAGACTTGAGAGAAAAGGGTGGAAGCTGTGGTGGTACAATGGGAAAGGCTAACCATTTGAGAGAATTAACAAGGCGGAAGGCTAGTGAGAGGACAAGGCTACTGACTGAGAAAGGAAAGTTGTTTCGAAACTTGAGTGGAACAAGAAGAAAATGTCCATGCGGGGAATCACAAATAACAGCGGATCATCTTACACAGGAGTGCAGGCTGACGGAACGGTTCGAGGGTGTAAGAGCTAAGTGAAGTAACACGGGACTCTTGAGCGATTGGATTCGATCTCTGCCAAAGCAATTGGCCATCACTAAACGGTATGGCGGAGGCAGAGAAGGGGGTGAGGTAGAGGAAGGTGGTAGTCAAATAGCAGCAACCCCCATGCTGGGTCTGGAACAATGGGAGTGCACAAGATGTGGAACAACAATGTAAAAGTCAAAGCTTATGGGAAGAAATGCATTTGAGGACAGAGTGGAAAAGCATGAAGAAAAGTGCAGCAAAAGTGTACTGTCAAAGTGTAGTCAATGCGGGGCAGTACGACGAGGAAAGACAGAAGCAGCTGTGAGAAAGGAGATGTAAAAGCATATGAGAGAAAAGCATAAAGGGGAACATGATAGAAGTGAACCTAGTGGAGTGATATAACCCAGTATTTCATTAAAGTAAGGGACAGGAAGGGGTGAGATCTGGTAGAAAGACAGTAATGAATTTCCTTTGTTTGTTTTTTGATTTATTCCTTAAAGGGGGAGCTTGGCCCTGTTCAATGTGGTAACTGGGTGGAGATATATATGGCTAGTTGGCTGCAAATCTCTGGAGATAGAAAATATAATTGTCCTACTCCCCTATTTTCCTCCAGAGTGCAATTTGCCCTTTTCTCAACACCACGTAACCATCCACACATTTTCGCGTAACGTGATCTGTCAGGTTATACGAATACCAAAAACATATCCAAACTCCCTCAGGCATGGCTTTCCCTGGGGATGAGGCAATGGACACTGGAAGCAGGCCCAGTTCTCCAACCTTAGGAGGGAGAAGAGATAAAGGCAAACAAGGAAAGGATTCAAGAAGCGAACTACCTGAATTCAGTCAGATCCAGAAACTTGCCTAGGAAGTTCTAAATGCCTCTGGGCCAACGAAACAAACAACATCTACCCTCGCTATCGTAGAGGCAGAAGATGCGGACTTCTCTACGGAGGTGCTCACCACGATGTCGCTTGTCATAGCGCAAGCTCAACAAATAAAAACCCTCACGGTGGTGATGCAAAACCTTACCACCCTCCTTCAGGAGCATATTTCAAAGAAGAGCCAGAAGGAGGCCGGGCCACGGTCGAAAGAGAAAGCATCGGAGGAAAAGCCCAAGTCTTATGCGGAAGTCACGGTACAGCAAAACGTAGCCAAAACAACAAATAAGAAAAAGAAAGGGAAGGGCAAGCGGAACGCGGAGAAGGGGCCAACCCCACCAAAGCTGCCACCAGTGAAGCTCCCAAGAAGAGGATAAAAAGACGAGGATCCTGAAGGAGGAGAGTGGGCGACGGTTGTGGGTCAAAAGCGTCAAACTGTTCCGAATGTAGCTAAGCGCAAGGTTTTTGCCACAAGAGTCACCGCGAAGGCACTAAACAACCTAGCGACGGAGAAGGACAGGATATCAATAGCAATATCAAAGATACTAGTGGGCTGTGTTTGCAAGTCGCCAACCAACCTACAGGTTTCATCGAACAGGTTAAACGGTACCATAACCGTTACAGTTCCCCAAGGGTCCGATTCAGGACAATACACCAGATATCTCGAGAAAATGACAGAGGTCCTAAACGGAGTCAATCCAGAAGGGGAACCTCAATAGCTGCCTTTCCGAAGAGTGACTACAGATGTGAACGTCCTGATTCATGGAATCCCTCTCCAGGCGATTCTGTCGGAGCCAGCAGACCTCGATACTGAGATCAAACAGTACTTCAAAGACTCCCACAAAATCGACCTGTCCTCTGCCAAGTTCCTTAAGCCGGACCCAAGCAACAGGGAAGGGAAAAGAGCCACGTCCATCATGATTAGGCTGCCAGAGGCTAACTTGGCAAAGGTCACGCCGCAGGTGGTCTTCATGGGAAAGGTCAAAGAGTCAAGGGCCATGTGGCACGCGACGCCGGCAACACAGTGCACAAGGTGCTGGAAGTACGGATACCCGAGGATTGGATGCAAAGAGAAGGCCAACTTTTGTCCCATCAGTTCAAGACATCACCTGGAGAAAGACCATAAATGCCAGCAGACAAGCTGAAGAGGGCACAAAAGACTAGTACCTGGCTGCTGCGACATGACACCAGCTAAGTGCCCGACCTGTGAAGGAGAGTACTCGGCGAAGAGAAAGGACTGCCCAGTCTGAATTCAAGTCAAAGCACAAGAAAAAGAGAAATACAACTAACGGATGGCTTCCCTGGCTGACGTTGGTATGGGAGGGACCCAAAAGTAGGCCGGTGGGCTTAATGTCGGGTAGCCCGCCAACACAAAACACGACAGAAGTGAAGTTGAATTTTATTCCAGTTTTATGCCGTGCGTCGACTATAGACTACACACTGGCAAATGCAGCTTTACACCCATGGGTCTCCAGGTGGCGTGATTTGACACAAAGGATGAGCTCGGACCGTATAGTAATTCTCACCGAAATCAACAGCAAGGAGATTGAACTTGCAAGGCCAGCACCTGACTGGGAAAGGATAAGGTGGCAAGTTGACCGGGGGGAACCTAACCCCATGATGGAGGAGGCACTGAAAGAGTATATGGAAAGTCCGAATGGGTATGAACCAACACTCGAGGCGACTGAGGCAGTGGATAACTTTCAAACCAGCCTCCACAGGCCGAGCCACTTGGTACGCAGTTGGGCCGCGATGAAAAAACCCACAAAGTGGTCGAAGGCATGGTGGACGCCGGAGATAACACTGCTGAGAAAGATAAATACCACTGCTACACGGCGCGTGAGGCGTGACAGGACAGTCGTAAAAGAGAGAGATGAGGCGAAGAAAGCTTACAGAAGTGAGCTCGAAAAGGTGAAAAGAGCCCATTGGGATGCTTTCCGAGCCAACGAAAAGAAGAACAATGTGTGAACGGCCCACCAATTCACCAAGGAGAGGGTACCTAGTCGGGTGCCAGGGGGTGCCAGCACGTCGCCTGAAGAGAATGAAAGAATGATTTTGCAACACTTCTTCCCCGAAACGAGTGACCGGATCTCGATACCAACTCCCGAGTAGCAGTCTTTGGGTGAGGAGGCTTGGGTGACAAGCGAGGAAGTCGGTGAAGTGCTGCATTGCTGCAGCAACAAGTTCGCCCCAGGGCCCGATGAGGTCCCTTATGGGGTTTGGAAAGAAGTACATAATGTGAACCAGGAGATCATTCCCAAACTCATAGACGACCTTCTCGAGTAGGGAATCCACCCCCCGGTACTGAAACACTCAATCGGTGTCATACTACCAAAACTGAACAAACAAAGCTACACAGAGTAGGCGAACTTCAGAGTCATAGCACTCATGCAGACCTTGTCGAAGATGGCCGAGCGTGTAGTTAACATGAGATTGATGAAAATAGCATACGACCAGGATCTGTTCTGTATCAACCAAACTAGGAGCCTACCGCAACACGCAACAGTTGACGCAGTAACGCCCCTACAACATTGGATAAAAGAAGCTCAGTTCGCGAAGTTGAAGACATCGACAATCTTCCACGACGTGAAAGTGGGGTTCGATAAGATAGACCACAACAAGTTGATTAAGAGGCTGGAAAGTTCGGGAAAGGTCCCTGGATATCTTATCAATTGTATACAGAGTTTTATCGCCAGATGGAACATATCGCTTGCATACCGCGGTAGTCCTAGAAAAAGCTATGAAGTTAATAGGGGAATACCGCAAGGATCACGGCTCTCAGCGTTGCTTTTCGTCATCAACATATGGCCCCTTTACCCGGCGGGAGACCTTAAGACAACGTTCACATCATCTTATGTCAACGACTTCTAGATCACGGTAGCGTCTCAGTCATTGTACAACACCACCAGGTTGTTTGAGGCAGAGGCACAGAAGATCAACGAGCGGGCCCAAGCCATGGGCCTTGCTTTCAGCATTGCTCAGACAGAACTTATGCACAGGAGAATGAGAAGAGAGAAAGGAATAAGGCCCGAGTGCGCGGTCAAGTTCCAGTCACATACAGTCAAACCGGCAGGGACGTGGTCAAATGGCTTGGCTACTGGCTAGCAGACAATGGAGAGACTGTAACGACCCTACTGAATCTTACAGTTGACTTAGTCTTATCCCATGCCGGAGCCCGGGAGGGTTACGGTTAGGCTAGTCAAGTAACTCTATCAAAGGGTTACCAAGTAGACTAAGCAAATGGTAATGCTTAGACTACGAACGAGAAAAGGTATACCGGGTAGGTAGGGAAAGTCTACGCTGCGAGTTCAGAAGCTCTCCGAGAGTTCCGGCGAGTTACCCTACCTAAGGCAGGTAGTTACCCTACCTTAGGGAGTATAGTTACCCTACCTTGGCAAAGAGGTTACCCTACTTTTTGATAGGAGTTACCCTACCTTGAGCGTAAAAGGTTACACGAAGTTTCGGGAAAAGTCATAGGATTGTTTATTATGCAAGATTATAAAGGAGGTTCGAATCTGGGCTCAATCGGGTAATCTGTTGTTGGGCTACGAACCGAAAAGAATCTTACCTTTAGCGAACATTGAGAAATCTGAGTCCAACACCCCCCTCTGGCCCCGATGGACAGATAATGCATCATAGGCCAACTGTAGAGATGTTGCTGGTTTACTAGTGAAAGCCTATGAGTGAAGACGATGGTGTAATACCGTATACATTGTCGCCGTCCTCCTGACCAGAAGCTGTTCGCAGCATATATGAGGGGGCATGGGGCGACCGAATGGTTATACGAGAGGTCATTCTTGTGTGCATACACCACAGATCCTTATAAGCCTATGGTGGGAGGTATGTAAGATATATCAGAAGCCTGGAAGGCCTCCGGTTAAGTGGTAAACCTTTGACTCCCGTATGTCTCCAAAAGAATGTAAGATGTCTGGAGGTTGTTAGCGAGCTCTAGGTCGTAGAAGTCTTGTCTTGATTGAGGTGTTCATCGTCAGTGGCTACGGGTAGTGCCTGTATAAACCAATGGCTTAAGTGTCTCATCACGGGAGTCCGTAGACCAAGCTATCTTGTCGAAGACAGTAGAAGACGACAGACTTGTCAAACGTAATGGCACCATTGAGTGGTTGTCTACGAAACTTGCATAGACCAATACGAATGGGACAGTGAGTTCGATATTAGACTAGCTTAGCAGTAACCTGTTAGTTCGCCACTGACAGGACACTGATATGAAGAGTTTTCTCCTGCAGTTGGTTGCGTGTTTCAGGATACTGCATAAATACTTCACGTCGGATAATGAACTAGCAGGGCCGGCTGACATTCGGCAGAATGTTAGCCCTAGGCCCAGCGGAGATGGGCATGCTCGCGATGGTGGTGAGCTTAGGAGTGATGCAGAGGAGCCGGCAATATAATTCTACTTAAGTATATGTGAGACCTCTTCTCCTAAGACGATCAACTATTCTCTCGATAACTTATTGAGTAAAGCTGCGGCTTAATGATCTTAAGTTTCACCATTAAGGTTTTCTCACTTATATATTGGTTCTTCACTTTGCATACGAAGAAAGCTTCGGTACGGCTGCATCCTTGGGATCCATCTTCTCACATGGAGCCCCCGTTACAGAGACAACCTCTCATTTCACCAAAAGGCTCTCATTAGCCCAGGCGGCTTTCTGGAGAATTCAACAGTTATCCATGCCCGGAAAAGGCCTCTCCCCGTTGTAACGACCCTGCTGGATCTTACAGTAGACTTAGTCTTATCCCATGCCGGAGCCCGGGAGGGTTATGGTTAGGCTAGTCAGGAAACTCTATCAAAGGGTTACCATGTGGACTAAGCAAATGGTAATGCTTAGACCGCGAACCAGGAAAGGTATACTGGGTAGGTAGGGAAGTCTACGCTGCAAGTTCGGAAGGGCTCCGAGAGTTCCGGCGAGTTACCCTACCTAAGGCAGGTAGTTACCCTACCTTAGGGAGTATA
>QLOI01002813.1:0-15890 GCA_003313605.1 Tuber umbilicatum | reverse complement strand
CCACAGGGTATCGATGGTCGGGTAAGCCAGGACAATACACGTAACTTGTAGTTGATTGTATATGATCTTCGGGGCTGTTTTACTGCAGGTGCATTGGCTCGAGGTTGATTCGCTAACAATTGTCTTCTCGGACCAGGTTTCCTCCGCCTGCTCACATAGAACCTTTCCGCTGAAAGTTCCAGCAGCTGAACATTGACCTTGGTACGTGCTGTTCCTTGGTGAGTTTGTCGACGAGGTGCCATGGTGGATTGATACTAGTCAATAGTAGGCTTCGCTGAATGAACAGAATAGCTCTCAGGTATTATTCTATTATTTCTCCTTCGCTCACTTCAGACCCTCTCTTCCATTATATTATTTGACATCTATTTCGGCTATATTTTTGAAATTAATTATAGAATTACTCACTTCATCTAAGTAGACTCATTCTCTTTGTTTTTTTTTCCACCTTTTTCTTCTTTACAAAATTACCTTGTTATGACTACTTTATTTCTTTGATTACAGATTATGTTTTTGCTCAATCATACTCCGGATGAGTTGATGTTGACTTTGAAGGCCAATGCGTTTTTTGGGAGTGACTCACTCTGTCTCTACTGACGCCATTCACCTATTTTTTTGTTGAGAACCTTAAGTCAACTCCCTAGCACATTTTTCTTCTATTTGAGTACTTACGGTAGTCATATACTAGTAGGGAAGAGGCTAGAGGATTCCGGTAGGATGTTAGAATTCCAGTGAAGGCCCAGCACTGGTAATAATTAACATTGTAGGATTATTCTTAGAGAAACCTGGTAAAGGAACTCATGCATTTAAGATGCAGTTCTCTTGACTAGCAAGAGAGCCACACTTCAGACAGACACAGATTTAAGAATAAACTTGGTTGGACAGCGATCCCTCATTTCCCTTTAGTTCCCAGCTCTTGTACCCTGCTATCAATCAGGCCTCTTAGCCTGCTTCTCTTCTTAGCCTTCCTTAGATCTTAGCGATAGCCGGACTACCACTTTGCTCTATTGAACACAATGCATACACATCAGCAAAAATATTGCTTGTATCTGAAGGTTTGTCGTTGTGCCCAGGCGCAAGCTATATTAGTTTTACGCCCAGTGTGCCTGATGCGCCCAAGAGTAACATCACAACTACCTGATGCCCAGCCAACGCCTAGAATATTCACCTTAGTGATTCTGTATTCTGATACCAGTACATATATTAGACCTCTTACTGGTACCCTGATACCAGCCACCAGTACTGCCTTGCTCAGGAGATATTCTACCACTGTCACAATTCTAGACTGACTTAGCTATTTTGCACTATGACTCATGTGCGAGTCATAGGGTTTCATTTGTTATATGGTTTTTTGTTATTGATTTTGTACGCATGACCTGTTCTAAGGTCATATGAAGTTTTACATGACTCACGGTTGTGAGTCATAAAGTATTATTAGGCAAATGACTCATTTGGAGTCATATGATATTATGATTTCACATAAGTCGCACTTGTGACTCATAGTTATATTGTTATTACACAATGACTCAGTTGAGTATTAAGATGTTACACATATGTATGAGTCACAGTTGTGACTCATAGTTGAGCGAGAAGAACTATATAAGGAAAGTGAGACAGACATGTAGATAGTTCTTCACGCAGCCTTCTAAGTAACCCAGCTACAATATGATTTGTTTGCCTATTTACTTCTCTATTACATTAGTACAACAATAAAGATATTGGTGTTACGCATATTGACTAGAGTTTCAGTAATGCAAGTAGTAACCTACGAACAATACTCTTAACTACGATATCGATACCTTGTGATGGGTAACCAACTCAGAGCTCTGTAGAGTAGGATTAAGCGTTTTTAAGTGTTCAATAACGGAGTAGTTTCAGGAAGAGGTCGTGATTTAATCGCTAGTACTCGTTTCGCTAAAACTACTAAGAGCATGAAGTGTAAATAATAACTTATTATATTGATAATATCTCTTCTCCGTTGCTGTCTGTCTAACAGCTGGGGAGGAACTCTTATATTTATATCCCGCATTAGTTTCCGCGGCCGGTACATCTAATACCTAAGCTAACTAAGTACCTCTGCAGCAACTACTAGTCCTTCGTCTTATCAATCCTGAGTGCGAACACTCGTAGATCCTGAATACTTCCCCGCTTCTGGTCATTCAGCTATTATGACTCCGTCTTCCTGAGGGTGTGCGAGACTCTCCCAGTTGGAAGTTAACGATACCTGTGCCATATGAACTTAGTCTGAGTATACCGCTCAAATGCGAACACACCAGTCGTTCCTCTGTCATTGAGGTGATCAGTCCTAATATCAGACAATGGTGACAACACAGAGGCATGACTGCATTATGTTTACGTAGAGTTGGTAGGCTTAGTGCTCCATTACTTCTTTGATTTGCCTAGCGAGAATGGGCTTGCAGCTACGTCTTCTTAACTCCCGTCTGTTCTTGCAAACCTATTACTGTTTGTAGTTAGTAAATGTAGAGCATTATTGTCCCCTGATTCAGTAGGCTTTTCTGCTCACGCAGATATCATTTGTATCATATACTGGATTCCGGCTGTATGAGTAGTGCTCACTACCCCTCTCATATATCCTGCAAACAGCTTATGGTTGGACGGACGGCAACGATGTATACGGTGTTACGGGGAAGCTGCCAATTTCGCAATTTTTGCTGGTAACTAGCAACTTCACACCATACTGCAGGTGACGTCCGGGCCCTAAATCACGGCCAGAGGGTGGTGTTGGAATTGCATATGCCTAACATACCTGTTGACAAGCAAACGAGCTGGAAAGATATCAAACGTTACATTAAGCTGCGTCTCCTATCAACACCTATCGATATGAAAGGAAAAGACAAGATACTGGAATCCATCAATGGGCAGATCTGGAAACGACCAATGAAAGCACAACAAAGAACGCATTCAACCAACGCCCAACGACCAAAAATGCAAGATTTTTTTTTCAAACCTGCCAATGGGTGGAAAATGAATTTTTTTCAAGAGAGTTGCTTGAGGGACCAAGCTAGGAAAGAAAGGATCCAGTAGGCGAGCGAAGTGAGCCTACTAAAATACCAAAGGAGGGGTTAATACTGACCAAAGAGAAGTGTTAACCCCAACTGAGGTACTCAATATTGAGAAAAAAGTCTTTCTAGTTGCCTCCTGGGACTGTGGCCCTGGGAAAGGTGAGCTAGATCCAAAAGATTCCCAGAACGAAACAACAACCTCGAGAGGGGGAGAAAGAAAGGAGCTACAAACAAGACGCGAATGAACGAGCAGAGAATACCTTTCAAAATCAATCAGGGACAGATGGTTTTGAGTGGGGAAAATGCAAGACTATAAAACAAACAAGACGCGAACGAACAAGCAGAGAATACCTTTCAGATTCAATCAGTGACGGCAGACTCTGAATTGGGAAAATGCAACGATTAACCTTAAAATATGAACATGAATATGTGGAAAAGTACAAATAATTATCGAAAAATCGACAACAAGACACTTAAAAGAAGTGCGCAACCTAGACGAAACAAAACGAAATACTCGAGAATTCGGGAGTACTGGAACATACGCCTTGCGAAACACCTACGGAAAAATGGGTGGATATTGATTTTGGATGAGCAAAAACGCCCAGAAAACTAGATCAACAAGGAGAACAAACCTGTATCCTGAAATGGTACCCCAACGATAAGACGAAGAAATGATCATACAACATGAAGCGACCAATTAATTTTTCTATCAAATGCCCGATAGAAATTATCTATGCAAGAAAAGGATCATACAACACAAACCGACGGATAGATTTCTCTATCTATAACACGATAGCCTTTATCCTATGGAAGAAAGGATCATGCGACACGAACCGAGCAATAGATTTTTCTATCTATCGCATAATAGCATTCATCTAATGCAAAAAACGATCACACGACAAGACGCGACCGACAGATATTTTCTATCAAATACAAGATAGGAATTATCCAGTGCAAGAAACAATCACATGACAAGAAGCGACCGATAGATTTTTCTATCTATTGCATGATAGCATTCAACCAATGCAAGAAACGATCATACGACAAGAAGCGAATGACAGATTTTTCTATCTATTGCATGATAAGAATAATCCTATGCAAGAAAGGATCATAGGACACGAACCGACTGATTGATTTTTCTATCAAATGCAAGATAGGAATTATCTTATACAAGAAACGATTACCCGACAAAAAACAATCGACAGATAGATTTCTCTATCTACTTCACGGCAGCAATTATCCCAATGATCATGCGATATAGGAAAGAAGACATCCAAGAATTACAAGTTGGAATGGAATTATTTGAAGAAAGAAAAAGATATATAAGGAGGACAAGAATCCGAAGATGATCATTCAACACGAATGCAGACAACTTCCTGCTTCATAATACTACAAGATCTTTTACCACTTTACGACTACTATAGTCCCATTGATCAAGATGCAACCAGTCAACGGAGAAACATCTACTTCCTCCACATCTCAGGAATGGGAACACATTGAGGTTCCAGGACCTCAACACACCGACGATGGTTGGGGACACCCAACCAGCCCAAGCTATTCGAGGACACCACGCCCCAAAGACGATCAGGCGTCACTGTCCTGTACAGACTGCTTCGACAATGGGTGCCTTGTGCACCAAGGTGAAAAAAACGGCTCAGGATGGTTCCTCAAACAACCAAAATGGAAGCAACCCTCACGAAAAGCCAAGAAAGTAAGTTGGGGGGACAGAAGCACCGAGAAGACCTACGCAGAGGTCGGATAGTTCGCGGCGGAACTGTCAGAAAGGTTGGCAGAACAGGCGAAAGAAATCGAACGCCTTCGAAATGAAAACTGGGATCTCAAACAACGAACAGTCCTGGCAGAAGACAATGCAAGAAAAGCAACAGTCAAAATGCAACAAACGGCCTTCGGCAACGAAGGACTAAAAGAACGAATTTGTCAGCTTGTAACAGTAGTGGCCGATCTGGCCAAAGAAATCGGATCGGATGTAGAGTCCCAAGAGAATGAAACCCCACAATAGGTTCTAATGGAGTAGAATCTGAGGAAAGGGGAGCTAATGTCACGATTCTAGACTGACTTAGCTATTTTGCACTATGACTCATGTGCGAGTCATAGGGTTTCATTTGTTATATGGTTTTATGTTATTGATTTTGTACACATGACCTGTTCTAAGGTCATATGAGGTTTTACATGACTCACGGTTGTGAGTCAAAAAGTATTGTTATGCAAATGACACATTTGGAGTCATATGATGTTATGTTTTCACATGAGTCTCACTTGCGACTCATAGTTATATTGTTATTACGCAATGACTCAGTTGAGTAATAAGATGTTACACATATGTATGAGTCACAGTTGTGACTCATAGTTGAGTGGGAAGAATTATATAAGGAAAGCGAGACAGACATGTAGTTAGTTCTTCACGCAGCCTTCTAAGTAACCCAACTATAATATGATTTGTTTACCTCTTTACTCCTCTATTACATTAATACAACGATAAAGATATTGGCGTTACGCATATTGACTAGAGTGTCAGTAATGCAAGTAGTAACATACGAACAATACTCTTAACTACAATATCGATACCTGTCGACAAGCAAACGAGCTGGAAAGATACCGAACGTTACAACTGCCCGGTATTCAAGTTACCAGTTTGACATTGAGATTCTTGGCACAATCCACTGATTTTATTTTGCAGCACAGGTAGGTTCTATTTTAGGCTCTTCATGATTGAAAGAGCAAATGTAGACCTACATTCCACTTGGAATCCAAGTGATATCCATGGTTTGGTAGTAGTCATGGTAGTTTAGTATGATATTACTACTTCCTCAACCTTACAACACACTTCACTGCACAACACTGGCACACTCTCATTCATAACACGCTTCCTTTTACAACACACTTAACTACATTCCTTGCTCAACTCCAGAACTCATTCAACTTCATAGCTGGCTTTTAAATTGGCCTACTATAGGCAAGATTGCATGATATACTGACTTTGACACCAGATTTCCTGGGCACCCTGTGGTTGCGGCATCTAATACTCAGTTTCCTGGGACCACTGGATACCAGCTTCTCAACGGTATAAAGAACGTCCCCCCCAGTGGCTTTATTGATTGAGCTATAACATGTTATGAAAGTGGTCTTTTCAGGTGAGATTCTGGCAAGTTTTGGCATGTACTGGCTCGGACTTTGACACCAGATTCTACAGGAGCCCTTAGGTCGCAACATCCTACACTCAAGGTCTTGGATCTACTCGATGCCAGCCTTCTAATGGTGTAAAGAACTTCCCTCTGGTGGCTTTATTGGTTGAGCTACAGCCTGTTATGAAAGTAGTCTTCTCCTGATGAGGTTCTGGTAAGTTCCCGGTCTTTACTGATTTTGACACCAGATTCTACAAGCACCCTTGTATCACGATGTCCAATACTCAGCATCCTGGATCTACTCGATACCAGCTTTCCCACGGTATAAAGAAGGTCTTCTGAGTAGCTTTATTGGTTGAGCTACAGCCCGTTATGTAAGTGGTCTTCTCCTGGTGAGGTTCTGGCAAGTTTTGAGCATGTACTGACTTTGACACCAGATTCTACAGGGGCACTTAGGTTGCAACATCTGATGCTCAGTGTCCTGGATCTACTTGATGCCAGCCTTCTAATAGTTCAAATAATGTCTCCTTGGTGGCTTTATTGGTTAAGCTACAGCCTGTTATGAAAGTGGTCTTCTTCTGGCAAGGTCCTGGTGAGTTTTTGGCATGTAATGACTATGACACCAAGTTCCATCTGTGCCCTTAGGTCACAATGTCCGACACTCTGTGCCCTGGATCTACTCGATGCCAGCTTTCTAACGGTGTAAAGAACGTTATCCTGCTGGCAATATTGGTGGATCTACAGCCAGTTATGAAATTGGTCTTCCCTGGTAATGTTCTGGCCAGTACTCGAACTACTGGAAGTTGATGGGAAAATTATGTTTATTACTAGTAGTGCTTTATTGCATTAAACAATCATCTCCTGCTAAATTTTATTATGACCAATCGAACCGCGACCTACCAGATCACAAAGAGGTAAAGGGGAGACCCTTAGCCATGTTGGAATTCTGGTCGCCCCTGAAGAATATGGCGGATTGCCTGGTTGTGCCCTGGGAATATAGTATAGCGCATGGTTGCGTCCTGAGATTGATGAGACAACCTCGTTGCACCCAAGCACTAATGCGACGCACTGCTGCATCCTGATTTGCAATTAATGTTCTGAGCACCTTGTATACTCTGTGCACCAGACGCTCCATGTGCATCCATGAATTTTTGCTGATGCAGGCTACTGCCTGTTACTATTTGCTACTACCCAGTGCAAATACTATAATAACTTCACTCAAACCTTCGTGTAAGCTTTTACATGTAATGTAGGGTAACTTGGCCCTGAAGGTAGAGTAACTCTATACCTCCAGATAGGGTAACTTCCCTGCCTAGGGAGGATAACTTCTCCAAGCTTCCTGACCTACTTAGTTAACTGTAAAACAGTATTTCCTACTAGACTAGTATACCTTACTTTGTCTGAAGTCCACTCTACCGACTTGTAATAACTAGTATTATAATTGTTCACAGTCCAGTAGTCACTTTAGACTACCTGTAACTGTTATAGATTACTGTTGTTTTAAGGCCTACAGATTGTTTTAAGGCTTACAGATTGTTAAGGCAAAAGACCAAGCTAACAGGCCTGGTGAGGTATTTGTTTTATGTTTATTGTTAAAGGTATCAATTGCTGCCTTGTTATTGAATTTCGTTATAAGTCTACTGGATAGCCATTAAAGTATTTAAAGCCTGCGATCCTCATGGACTTAGAGGAGCAGTCATTGACCGAGATAGTTTAAATATATCATACTAATTTAATTAAATCACAATAAATGTTGAATATAGAATATATTCTAAAATGTAAAAAATTAAACTTTTCTGAAACAATTGCTCCTCAGTAATAACTACAATAGTTTAGATTCTATTTCTACCCTAGTTCCTAATTGTTATTTTATTGTAGATTTAGGTCTGATTAATTTAATACTTTTCTAGTAACTATTTATTTATTCCTTATACTGCATAACCCCTCCTCATTTGTCTCTTGTTATCAACAATTTTATATCTCAATTCCAGTTTTCTTTTCTCCAATTTGCCTCTTAACACTATTCTATTCTAGCCAGCACAACCCATTCCAAGAACTTTGACATTAATACTGGCGCAGCTTCTTCCACTATATTTTCTGGCTCTGGTGAATCATTCATATTTATAGTATTTTGCATTGCCAGATAGTTTTTAAAGTATAAAGATTAAAGAACTCAGAATAGAATATAGGAATTTAACCTGTATATATTCCAGTATCCTAATACTAGTATATTGTCATTATAGAAACTCATAGACCCATTGCCCTACATCCAATGTACAAATGATTAAATTCCCAATTCAAATGAATTGAAATACAATTCCCAAAAATCTCAATTTTTATGGCAAGCCGAGCACAGCCCTACTTAAATTATCTAGATCACTGAAAAAATCACATTAATGTCGAAAAATTGCGATTTTTGTGGCAAGCCGAGCAGGGCCTTACATGTTTATATTATTTTCCAAGGTGGGGTGCGGATTGGGGATTGTTGGCAGTGGGGGAGGGTGACTAAGCTCGCACTAAAATAATGTGAAATTCGGCAACAGGGCAAGGGATGGCGCACCAGACAAAGGCGACCGGGCCAGCACTCCGCATACTGGATCACTCGACCAACTGCCGATCTGACTCCTACTCGCGTCTACGGCAGCGCCCCCAAATACGGTAAGGGACTCCCCAGGCTTAGAATGCTCATACGAGTATTAACGCGACACCATCCGGCGGAAAAAAATAAAAGACTAAAAGGCTCACGGCAATTTGATTGTCACGCGGATTGACAAATCACCAACTGGAAGGCGTACCGGAGGAGAGCGATACCCGCGCCAGGCGGCCGACGTGGTACAGCAAAAGAAAGTAGGAGTGTGCACGGTGTGTTGTGAGAGTTAGGAGAGATGCGGTGGACCGCCTAACCCCCTGGAGAAGGCGTTTCCGACGCGCAACAGCGCATAAGGCGCGCCGATCTGGTCATTGCTAGAGTACTCGTAGCGGTGAACTGGGGTCTCAAGAGTGGGTGAAGCGACTTGCGGTAACTTCCTGAACACTTGAAAGCCTCCTTTTTATCCTTCGCACTGGCCCCCAGTATCCCGCCGCCAGGCTAGGTCACATCGCTACATCGGAAGCGCACAAACGCCATTACGCGCACATTACTGGACTGCGCCACTGGTGATGATGGATGGCGGGTTTCAGCGAGAAATTTTACGAACAGTGTGGTGTTAATAAACTCGCAAGTTATTGTGCTCGGGTGTGGGCGATAGTGATGGGGTGGTTCGAGAAGCCTATGTTTCTTACCCTTCCTAGCATTATACTACCGAGTTGAGTTACATCTTACCTCTGGCGGTAATGAGCACGGGGACTTCAAACCCTGTCTATCGCATCACTAACGTCTGTACCCGGGTGTTGGCAACTTGGACTGGTGATGCACGTGCTACAAGTGCATGTACAAGTACCGCAGATCATGGTCACCATCACGGGCTATTACACGACAGAGGGGGAGGGATTGTTCAAATTGCGATGCTTCAACGCCTTACATCGCCCCTGGTAGGCCATTACAGTCCTCATGCACTGCTACCATCTTTGAACTAAATATTGTAACGAGTGTAGCGCGACAGTGGATGACACGAAAATGAATAGTAGATTCACTCTACACCGCCCCTAAGCGAGATTCTCCTAGATAGCTAGCTAGCTAGACATTTGCAGAGTTGATCTCTCACCATCTGACTGGCCTGTTGGAGAATCCACCTCGAATTGGTGAATTGTTCCCTCCATCCTCTCCCAAACTTCTCTCTACCCCGCCCCCCTCGCGTCAGAGACCATAAATCACCCATAAATCCAGAGGCCCCACCGATACAAAAATAATATAGACAAAGGCGAAACACCCATCATACTTGAGTGCAAAACCTAACGCCCCAAAGAAGGAAATAGACATTTCCCGAGATTGCACAATATTCACATAATATCACTCGCCCTTGGCAAAGCCTTCCTGCCATGTGAGCAATGAGAGGAAGGAGCGAAAATACGAAAAAGGTTCCAAAACAGATCGGATACAGCCAAGGTTGTACGAAAAAAATCGAGGCTGGTAGGGGGGTCACGCTTAATAGTTCGATAGACGCACGGTTTTAGCTGCGGCCCCCGCGCCTGGTTGTATGCGCCTTGAACTCTGCACGCCGGAATAACTCTGCAAGCGGGGTATGCCGGAAGAGCAGGAGGAAGCAGGGGTAGTCGAGGAAGCGGAGATGAGCGAGTGTGGAGTTGTGTTGCGCGGTTGATGCACGGAGCTCCTGTTTAGTTATCCGTGAACCCATTTTTCGGTGGCGATGGAGGGTTCGGAAGGGTTTGTTGACCGCTTCCCCCGTTTTGCATTCGATTCTGTATGTTCCCATACCCATATTATCATCCATGATGGCACGGGCCTCGGGGTCATGATGAGTGAAATTTCCCGATGGAAAGTTTTCAGCTAGTAAAACCAGTTACCAGTAAAACAAAGCCTTCCAAAAGGGGTGGAAGGTAAGGAAGGGGTTCCCGCGGAAGAGAAAAAATATCTCGGTTGAGGGAAATATCTCCGTTCTCAACCTCCTTTTTCCCCCCCTCAGTTAAACACAGTGCCCACTCGGCAAAAATCAGTGCTGACCCCCTCTCTACTATCATATATGTTATCAGTGTGTGTGTGTCGCCATAGGGACAGTGGATAACAAGACTGTGGGTCGTTTATTTCCATCAGGTGGGTTATCGGTAAATTTAATTTTTTTCTTTCTTCTCCTTTCCTTCTTTATAATTGCCCTCGCACTGCCCACTCGAGTCCATATTCTGTTACGACCAATGAGACACGCCAGGAACGCGGCAATCTGGTACTCGAGTGCTCTTGGATAAAAGTGTAGTAAAGCTTCGCTGAATTGTTTTGGACCGAAGGGGGATGTTATGACGTGTGCCCAACCGCTGCTTCTGTGCGGGGAGGGTAAGGTATGATTGGATGCGGTCTGGAATGAGTGTTTGTTCGGTTAAGGAGGGACAATGTTCCACACTAGGATGAGGGGTCAGTAGCAAGATCTGCATGTCTTAAGTCATGAAGTACTGTACTCGAGTACTTGTTCCGGGCCGTCAATTCCCGGAAGTAGGGGGGAGGGATATATTTTGCATTGGCGTTCAGATAGGCAAATACGATACTTCACGACATTCGCAAATCCATGTTTTCTGGTACCGACGGCAAGTGCTATGGTGTGGACGTGGGTGACCGGACAGTCAAGGATTAGGGGTATCAAAGCTTCTTGCTTGTTTGAGCAATCTCCATGCCAAATTTCCCCACGAGGGCAGTAAGCCCAGACATCCGGAATCCCTGGTTGTCCGATCACCCATGTCCATAGCTGAGTATAAGGCCGGCCTGTGGTTTGACTAATAAAGGCTTTCGTTACTGTTGTGGCCTTACTAAGAAGGAATGTTCACCTGCCTCCAGCCAACGGATCAACATTTGTCTCACAGCTTCTCCTTCTCTACCGGTAGTACAATAGTCCTGTGGACCTGATAGATAATACGATAACCTACCGTACATAGCCGGGTTAAGGAAGAGGAATAAAAGCCCTTCGCACTCGCAAGCGCTCTAGTTTAGCTAGGGACAACCTCACTAATGGAGCCCGGGTGGGAAGCTCCTGGGCACAAGGTCGGAAGGAAGTGTGATGTGATCGTAAATCACTTACCCACCGAGTATAAGGGGCATACAACCCTACTAATTCAAGCAAGCGTGATATCACTCCAAACACTCCCTCCATCACCCGTAAACCAGACAATTATCCAAAATTGGTGTTCCGAGGACAGACATATCACACCTGCGATATTTCCGGTCAGCCCGTCCGGCCTATTCAGTTCAGACTCAGTCTGCATCACCCTATCCATCAAAACTCTGTTACCCGATCAAAAACTTGAGATGGAAGCGAAAAGAAAAGGAAGGAGAAAGAAAGAAAAAACAAAGTTTCAACTCTACCAGTAAGGACGGGACAAGACAGAAACGTCACCCTGACCCAGCTAGACGGCGAGCAGCCCAGTCCCGTACAATCCAGTACACCACACTGCGCTGCCCACGACTGATTGGCACGACTCCCAGGAGGGCCAGCAACCAGGTGATTTCTCAAATCAATCTATCCCCGCTCTGACAAACAAGACAGCAGAGCGAAGTGAACAGGAAAAAGAAAAAAAACAGACCTTCTGCCTTCCACACACTGATACCAAACGGCGACCGGATAAAAGAAAAGGAAAACAATCTATCATATTCCCCACCCCCTTCGGCGACAGTTGAAAAGCAAACCCCACTTATCAAGGAAGAGAGATAGCCTTCCAACCGTGACTTACCAAACGGTATTTTACAGTACCATACTGTACTGTTCCCGAGTACTGCAAAGTAACCAATAATCCCCTCTCAAGTTGACGAGTGCCATTCCTTTCTTCCACCTCTTTACCACCGCCACTGCTGCCGCGATTACTGGTTTCCATCGGTGAACACCGCCCGCACACCTTTACGCGGTAAAATACAATAAAAAAAGGATAAGAAGCGTAAAGCTAGAATCCAGAAGGTCGAAGGTAGCATAGGATTGGTACCCATTCTGGGCAAGGAGCACACCAACACAAGGATTTGAAAAATATATGCCCGATCATCCGTGCTTATGCGTGGGCTCAAGCAAAACTATACCCTCAGTGTTCGAGTGCTTCTTGCTCGGGATGAGTGGTCACGGTTTCCGAGGGCACTGAGTTCTAATCGGTTGAAGCTTGGACCCGATCAACGGGGGTTTCCGGCAAGGTAGCCCAAACGAAATAGTTGTCACGCACAAACACCCCCTTGCATGAGTGAAGAATAAACCCGGAGGACCGGCTGGCAAGGCTGATGTTCATAGAGTGTCACTCGGGGTGCTCCTAGTTCGGTGCTGGGAGTAGGGCCGGGGTGCGGAGGTGAAAGGGGGTGAGGTACTGTAGTTTGCATGGAGAGGGCCTGGCCGAGTTAGTGAGTGAACGGGGAAGAGAGGTGGTTGGGTGAGCTTTGTCTGGTTGGTACTATCGTGACATTTGAGGAGATTGTATCTCTCAGGCATCACAGGTGGTGTCTCCCTGGGCACTGATTGCCCTACCCTGTCCTGCCCCCTCCGCCCCCCTTCTAGGCCCATCACACGACGAGGTCCTAATAACGCTAATAAGTGCCATGCCTGCCTCCTCTCCTCCCTTTCCCAGCGCCACTCTCGCTTCCGGCGTTTGGACGGCCTGAGCTAACCTATCTACCCACTCGCCTACTAGCGCCCTTCTCTCCTTGTTTCCTCTTCCCACACCGACACAAAGACATACGGTATAACAAAACACCCACACTGCTCATGCTCACCCGTTGTAAATTTAGCGGCCCCCACCACTCTGGAATGGAGGTCGGGTTGGCTAAGTAAGCGCGTCTGAGACCCTGCCGGGATAGCCGCCCTTGTCATTCGTTCTCTAATCCCCAGCCTAGTCTGAGCAAACCTAGAATTGGTTGATCGAATGGTTTTCCATATAACATTATATACCGAATTTCACCTTATCTTAATATTTGCACAATAGGAGCCCCACTTCAAGCGGCGGCCGCGACAGCCTTGTTTAGATTGATCTGATTGGTACGGTCCTTGTTCGGTGTTTTTTCGGCGGGTTTCATGAACGAATGGATTTAAGTGCACCGCCACTTCGCTTGTTGGGGGTTAAATAGGGGATGGATGAATGGATGGATTTCTTTCGTCCCGCCAGGAGGGGAGGGACACTGCTCGGCCAACATTATGATGACACCACATCAGATTGCAAAAAAAAGCATTTGATGATGTGTGTTACACCGTAAGTGAATGAACAGGAGATGGAATTTTCGTAATCCTTACCATCATCATAGGAGAGCACACTTGTCAGCCAGAGTACCCACAATTAGCGATCTTACCTGCCGCGTCGTATATACGCCGAAGCCTCCATTCCTTCCTCTCTCCCTCCCTATCTTAGAAGATATACAAGAAATACGGTAAGACCCAATTTCGCAAGAGCTTATTTCTGTGATGAGTGATGTAACATAACATAACGTAACAAAACGTAATGTAACGTAGCCAGGGATGTGCGATGTGTAACGCGCATGCATAGTTGAATAAGCGCTTTAACGCTAGGAAGGGGTTTCGGGAAGATGTCTCTCCCGGTAATGTATAGTGCTTGTGGGGTACGTGTTGGGCACCGTAAGAAGTCGAATAATTGAACCCCGTGCTAGGACGCCGAATCTGCCTTTGCTGGTAAGGTGCGGCACTTTTTTTTACAGGTACAGTGCTGTACAGTACGAGTACTTTTCGCCTCCTGAAAACCAAGAGGGAATTTTGCACGTCTTAGCGCGAGGTTCGATTATTCAAGTTCTTGCGGCATGGAAAGGGACAGTGTGCCTTGTAACCAGGGATGATACCAGCCGGGGGAATCACATTGACACGGAGTTGGATGCGAGGTTCTATTTGAAGGCGATTTTGACTGGGAATAAAGTGTATAATATTGGTGGGGAGAATTCTTGGCGACTTGGGGGTTTGGGGGACCTCGGGATCGGGCATAGTGTGGTACCGGCGCTATACCGTACAGTACCGGTATTCGAGTACCGTACTTGCAAAACTCTTGTGATCTACTACCGGTATCCCCGCCAGCCATGTGAACTTTGGATTTTGGGACAAGACTGATGAGTTCAATATAAATATATTTTGTCCTAGCAATACCTATCAAGCGTCCGCTAGCAAAACAACGCAAAAAACCGTGGCCAACCTCTCTAACACCTCTGGTACGATATTTACTGACAACACAACCTGTAGAAAAACAGCATCATTACCCCCAGCACATGGCAGTGAGTCGGCGGGCCATCCCAGAAACTGTATATCCCAGACTCCCCAGGCGAAGGATTGGGTGTGCTGTATCTCATTAACCGGTATTGGCAATTCTCTTAACCTATCAAACCAAGCCTACCGTGGTCTGCCGGGCTGATGATCAGGTTGTGGGTTAGTATTTATGGTACAAGCACTGTACGGCAGGCATACTGATTGCCTCTGCAGTATATGGGGTACTGTACTTGGGTGCTCGAGTATAGTATCTGTTATCACACAGTACGGTAGTTAGGGAATAGCCGACCATGGCCAGCCGGTTAGCGGTAGAACGGCTGGTTGGGGTTAGAGTGCTATTATGGAACCGATATCGTGGACTTGCCTGGGTTCAAGCCGAGACCAGGTGGGGCAAGACGAACCTGTACTCTGCTATAGACAATAGTAAGCCGCGGATATCGTGGAAACAACAACTTCGCGAACGAGTCCCCTCTTATTACAAGTCACAGTCCAGCCTAACCACAGGCGGACTACAGTCAGGACCCAGAGGTTAAAACCTGCCCTGCACTACTCCACAATAAATACTAATATTACTATCTAATAGCTAGAAAGAAACTCTTATATTTAAATCTGATATGATTTTCCATAGATAAACTTGAGTAACTAAGAATAAATATTTAACAGGCCTAACAGTATGATAGTCAACATCTGTCACATACTAGCAATTTCTAAAAGGTAAAAAGAGCCACTATCCTCCAACAATCAGAAAAATTCTGATTTCTACTAGTACTATAACCAAGGATGCTGAATGTTGCCTGATGCCTCTAACAGATATTACTGTAACGACCCTGCTGAATCTTACAGTAGACTTAGTCTTATCCCATGCCGGAGCCCGGAAGGGTTACGGTTAGGCTAGT
>QLOI01002812.1:0-16708 GCA_003313605.1 Tuber umbilicatum | reverse complement strand
GCCAAGGCAATCTTTTATATCCACACTCCTCCTGCAAACTCTTATTTTCCAACCCACCATGCCATGATGCATTATCAGCAGCCATATAGATAGTTTCCAGAGCTCTGTTTATGCCTTCTATGAAAGGGATAAGATATGGCTGGTGGACCTCAGTTGCATATTGGTGTGCATTGAGGCCAAGTCTATCTCCTTTACTAGTCATTTCCTCCTCAGTCCTCTTTCTCACAAGAATTAACTCAGTCTTTCCTCCATGCATAATTGCAGCATAGACCCCAATATTGGTGCGTCCTGACTTAAAGCTGGGCTTTAAGTTTTTTTCTTCCTACTCTTCACCAGGTCTTAGTCTGACCTTCTTATCCACTGGATTTGGGTCATATTCAATTGTAGCTTCATCAACAAAGACAACCCATTTCCAAGCTCTTGTCCAATTCCTCCTAACTCTAGCAAACTCATTTCTCTTCTCCTTTTGTCCTTTCCACCAAAATGGCTTTTTCCTAGGTATCTTGAGCTTAAAACCAGCTTCACAAGATATCTTGTTTATGCTGTCTTTTCCCAGACCAATATCAGCTTTATTGGTAATGTCCCTTAGGGCCAGATGAGGTTCAGCATCAATAATATCCAGAACTACTTGCCTTTTGGCATCTGTAATCTTGGTTGGTCTGCCAGATCTGGGGGAGTCTTGGGTGTTGCCATCATAAATTTTGGCTCTTTTTATCACTGATGCAATAGTTGACTTGGGTACTTTCATCAGCTTGGAAATTTTATCATACCCCATATCAGTGTGTTTATATAGGGTATAAATTTCCCGGTTTTTGTCTTCACGAGCTCTTCGAGTATGTGGTGGGGCCATGGTTGTGCGGGGATGTTCGGTTGATGGGGAAAAAGATGGTTGCGTGGCAACCGTGCGAGGACTTTTCAGACACGGCTGTACAAACAGGTGGGTAGGAAGTCTTAACGTCCTTCAGTAAAAGTTTCTACAACCAACCTAGAATATAAGAATACTATATAATATAATCTACCATGCTAACATCACAATCCCCCAAAATATACCTGAATCAAGAGAATAGGTTCTATATAATACTCCTTCAGATAGTACAGAAGTCTTGAAGGCAGATTGTGGAGGAGATTGGAGAAAATAAAAGCACTATCTGAAATACCAATGTCATCAGCTATTTTCTAAACTATGGCTCCTATGCTAGCTTACCTACATTTCGCCATTCTTACAAATTGGATATCTATAGACTTAGGTATTTAATAAGAGCTTTACTTAAAGATCTCTCAGCCACAGTTGATAAACTTTCATAAGAGGCAACTTTGAACACTGGAGAGAGTGCAGTTAAGAGAGCTTTAAAGAAGTTAATGTTTAAAGTATTTCAAGTAACTTAAAAAAAGATGTTTTAACTTAATAAAAAAACCATAAAGTGAAGAAAGAGGTGGTACTTGAAGAAGAAAGAGTGGATCGAAGATGACTGGAGAAAAATTATCTAGCATGATAAGGTTCAACTTGAAATTGAGATTGGCTTAAGGTGTGGGCCACTACATATATGATGTTAGCAAGGAACTGCACTTTGGTCATACTACCTTATCCCAACTTTCCAGTCAGGACGTTTTGGCATATGCTTTTAGGCTGCTTATACTTATAGAAGCCATATCCTACTTATCTTCCTTCTTTGCAGTGATCCTCATAAGCATGAATGGAAGAATGATCATGATGGCCTAAATGTTATCTAATACCATGATAAGGTTCTGAAGTCATACCTTACTCTATACTAGAAGAAGCCTGAAGGCCTGTCTAAGAAGCTATGCTTTATGCAGGATGGTACTGGGCCCTATCAGGCACAGAAGATACATCACTTTCTTAATTGAAGTCAAGTACAAATTCTCTCATGGTCTCTGTCCTCCTCTGACCTAAATCCTATCAAGAATGCCTGATATGTCCTCAAGCAAACACTTAGAAAACAGTTCCAACAAAGGTAGCCTGAGTATTATCCCTGAAATGAGCCTGAACAAATGCATGCTGCACAGGAGGAGTGGGACAAGATCTTTCAGGTGGACCTTAATCAATAGGTAAACTCAATTCCCAAACAGATTATAGATGTTCTATGGGCACATGGGGGTCATACAAAGTGGTAACAGGGTTGCTTATTTTCCTATTTTAAAATCTATATCTTTCAAAGTTTTTTCTTTTCTTTTTATTCTTTCTTTCTTGCTTGTTCTCCATCCTTATCCTCTTTGTACCGGGGGTGCCAACACTTTCCACCCACTAGTTTGTAAAGTAAAAGAGCTTTCCAGTCACAGCAGTACTAGTAGTACCTAAAGACAGGTATTCCTGTAGTGTAGTAACTTAGTCCTAACTATCCTACTCAATCAAGCGACCTGTTCTCAGGGATTTTACACTGCTTAGTACCTACTGAATAATAATCATTATTGTCTTCGGTACAATGTTATGATAATAATAATATTATGCAGCACCTAGGACCCCTATACTGTACCAGTAATACCTTTCCGTATCAGCACAGCGCTCACACCATGGCTTGCGAGCCGACTGACAATTAACTAGTTTTTTCTGCCCCTTGACTTCTCATCAAGTACCCCGCGATTAAATAGAGGTAAAAAAACAAAAAAAGCCCTTTTTCCACAATTTATTCTTTTTTCCATCCCCCCGAGCGAAATGATCCTCTACCACTACTCGTACCATCACCACCACCAGTGATTTACAGAACTCTATTACCACCACTACAGCGACCGCACAGTACAGGCTCAAGTACTCGAGTACAGTGCCGGTCTACGGGTACACATATCGGCACAAGGACAAAATATCCAGGTCCAAGTTTCTGCTCCCAAGCCCACCACAGGTCGAGAAGGAGAGAAAGAAAAAAGAAAAAAGAAAAAAGTTGCAGTTGCAGTTGCAGGACATTCATCCCCATTACAAAAAGCCACACCCATCCCCGTCCTGCGCTTTAACGCAATCCTCTGCATCTCTTGAGTTGGTTCCTGGTTATTTTTCCATCGGTCCATCTCCAACCCTTCAAGGGCACAACTACTCACTCAGTTAGTCCCCAACAACACAGAAAACCAAACGATTTTGAGGAGAGTAAAAAAAAAAAGAGAGAAAGAAAACAGAAGGCGAAAATAGAGGCGAAAAAAGAAAACCTAAGGAAAAAGGAAAAAAAGGAAGAAAAAAAAGAAAACCACTCACACCATCCGATCATAACTTTCGTCTTCCTATCTCCCATACCTAGCCAGCTTCCTTCCGAAATTACCACTACATACCTTACCGTACTACGTTGCCCAGATTTCCACACCCCTTTCCTGCCCCTCCTTTCCCCTACTTCTTCAACCCCTCCATCGTCATCACACACCACCTCTGTCCATGCCCTAAAGTTTATATGACCGACTTTACATATTCATCTATTCACATCCACTACCCAAACCTCCGGATTGTGTCGACATCAAAATCTCTCCCGTCTGCTCTGCCTTGCGAGTGGTGCACTCACCCTTCTGCGCTTCGTTCGGCGCAGCACTCGCTCACCCGAGTATTTTGGGCCAAAGGTCGGTTGTTTACTATTTCTTTCTTTTTTGGAACTACATTCACGATCATGTGATCATGTATGCTTGGATCAGCCCTTTTTTTCTCCCTCTGTCCCAATCAGCTTCTCTAGGGTCAAAATTTCTTCTCCCACTCCTCGATGGACACCAGCAAAGCTAACCATTCCCAATAGCTACGTAAATGCCTTCAACCCCAGGCTCTACCGACCCACCTCAGCTTCAGGACTCTACCAGGGCGCCTTCGGGCTTCGCCGGCGTGTTCCGATCGCTTGGGAGACTAAACCGGGGCCCTTCACACTCAGTCCCGGCGACCTCAGCGGCACCCCCGAGCAACGGCAATCGACCCGGAGAACATTTTAATGAGGAGGCAGTGACCAGTGGGCAAGTCTTGGTAGACAAACTCAGGGCGAACAATTCCTTGAACGACCGTATCAGTGCTGCCGAAGCTCTTAGGACTATTATTGCGGATTATCCAGTTTCCGCGGTTACGGAGATATGGACGAACGCGCAGGACTTAACCAACGAGGAAAACCCTCCAGAAGCTCGACAGGCAGCCTTCAAGCTTCTTACCGCTTGTATCAAGCAGTACGAACCATCATCCCTTGACCGAATCCAGCTCTACAGGACAGTGGCTCTTCATCATAACTACCCGGAGGACTTCTTTCACCAGTTGCAGGCGTTAATTGCACTTACGAATGGTGGGAGGGACTTGTCTACATTTCAGAGGGATATCGGAGGCTTGTTATCCAGGTGGCTAAGGACTTGGTTCAAAGAGTCTACCATCATCCGTCAAACTCGTAAACGCGATAGAACCAGCAGCGAGACCCCCTCAAGCGAAGAGTTTTGTTTAAAGGAACTATTTCAATTCACAACGGATATTATCAAATTCAACTTCAAATCTTTCGAAGAGCGTGAGGTAAACCAGCTCCTCACGGATGTCCTATCAATTTGCAAGAAGACTACCAGCAAGAAAGATATCGAGTGTTCAATCGCCTTTATCGAGACCCTCATAACGTACGGCTATGTTCCACGCCCTGCGCTTAAGCCCTGTATAGAAGTATTATGTGGTGCCTACGCCACACTAAGGGACCTTACCGATGCTACTTGGAATGCTGTCAGTAATCTTTGCAAGAGCTACATGGCTCATAACTCCATACTCGTTTTACGGGAGATCCTCGAGGCACCTGCCAAGAGCCCGCCAGGGAGCAGCAACACAAATACCCTCAGGGGGGCCGTTTGGTTTCTAGAGAAGCTTCTGATAGCGAACGAGACAGACGGACTTCCCTCGGTTCAGTTTACCGTTGTCATGTCCGCCTTTCAGTCCGCCCTTTCTGCCGACAGCATGCGCCTAGAGTTAGAAATAAGCAGAGCCATTGCTGCCATCCTGGGCAGCAAAGATGTAGTATCACAGATTGCCTTTGACGAATGGCCTGTCCCCCTGGACATTCTCGTGCACTGCTCTCGTCGGGCAACAAGACTGATGCATGGGCCAACGCGTGATGGTCTAGAGTCTGATGATACACCGTATCCATATGAAAACGACGGCGTAGGTGTAGCCATATCCCAGGCTTTGATTCAGATTATTACATTACTAGAGGTGGCCTGCCTAAATCCCGAGTTCGAACAGACTGAGGAGGTGATGGGTTTCTTTACCAGAGTTCACTCGCATCTTCCAAATTCGGCGGCAGAATTAGTCATCAACTATTATTCCACGGAACACCTTTGTTATCCTTCCTGTGGGGAGTGGTTAGACAATTGTCGCCAGTTGCTTGACGCCTTCTTTAGGACACGAGCCAGACCCTCTTCCATGCGAATCAGCGTCCTACACTTGATTAAAGGTGTCTACGAGACTATCAGAGACGTTTGTGAAGATGAAGTTTTGCACGCCCTAGTCGTTTCAGTATTTGAGGATTTTCAAAATGAGAAGGATTTAAAGGTGCTGGATGCATTGATCAAGACAGTAGTGGATGTTTCTAGTCATACCAGTATGGAACTCTTCAAAATACTGTTGACCCTACTTATTGAGTACATCGGCCTCGACGGGGGTCTACCGGATCTACCGCCACAAGGGCAAGGAAGCGGGACTAGCACAAAATCGGCAATAAACCCGACAACCAACACCAGGAGTTTACAACAAGGATCACAAATAAATATTGTCACCCGCGGCCTAGTGAGCATATTCATTAAGAATATGAACACCAATGCCGCCAAGTCAGTGCTGGTATACGAACAACTTGTGAGGATCTCTGGATCCGTCAATCTAGACCCCAATGCCCGACTAACGGCTATGAGGCTTTTATTTCGCCTGAGGGCTGATGCCGAGAACGCCATTTTTATCATGGAAAGGCCCGAGTCGGATCATTTAGCTTCAGTGCTCCATCGAGTGGCCAAAGTTGCTGATGAGACGGCCTCCATCGCCTCTAAAGGTGACGGGGAATCATCGTCTTCATCACGCTCCAATAGAAGCAACTCGGTATCTCAAACATCATTCCTCTTCAGAAACCCAAGCCGCTCCGTCGTCGAGAAATACGACCGCCCAAAGCGAATGCCTCAGATTTGGTCATACCCGGAAATCAAAGCCCTCCCTGAGAAGCCTAAGCATCTCGCGAGCCCAGTCCTTGTCACCTTCTATGATCCACCTTTGGATTTTCCAAGAAGAGAAGGGCCATCTCTAGACCCTCGCTTATGTATCAGAATGTCACTCTGGATGGAGAAAGTTATTCCAATTATACAACAGGGCTGCGATTGGGAAATTTACAGCTACGTTCTCGTTCACCTCAGTTCGCAATTATCGAACAAGACCGCATTTAGGAATTGCAAAGCACATATTAACATGCTACGCAGCTACGTGTGTGACCAGCTACACACCAACCGAATACCCAACACAGATCTTCCCCCTGAGGTCAAGAAAGCAGATATTGCTGTCGTTCTGATAAACTTACTTACTACTCTAATCAGTTATAAGCAGCACTTTGCGAAAAATGAAACCGAGGGAATTGTAAAGGCATTTCAGTTGGGATTGCACTCATGGCAGAGAACAGCTAAGCCATGTATACATGCACTGTCTATATGTTGCTATGAGCTTCCAGGTTCAACAAGCAAATTCTTACCTGGGATTTTGACCAAGCTCTCGCAAATTATCACATCCTCCGCAGTCAGTGTACATATCCTCGAGTTCCTTTCCGCCCTAGCCAAATTGCCAAAACTCTATAGCAATTTCACTGAACCCGATTTCCGAAATATCTTTGGTATCGCCTTCCGATATATTCAGCATACAAAGGAAACAACAGCCCAACAGCAGCTTATTAAAGCTACCCTTGCCAGTCGACCTAGCCAAGGCCAAGCAAACCCTACCGACCTCATCGCCCAAACCGAACAGCCTGACCTACCCCAATATGTCCTCACATTAGCTTACAACGTCTTAACAACATGGTTTCTTTCGCTACGATTGCCTGAACGGCCAAAATACGTGTCCTGGATTACGCGAGGCCTCGTCTTACATGATCAATCGAACACCGTCGATGAACAAAGCCAGGCCTGTATTGATATGTTGCAAAGGTTTACTTTCTCGGACATTGACTTGAAGCCTCCAAATAAGATTGACATCCAAACATCAGGAATAGTAACAAAAAATTGGTTGCACAGTTCTTCTATCCTCTCTATACAGACAGCCCCAGATTCCGGCATCTCAAGGGTTGTCATTAGGCGAGCAGTAAGTTTCTATCTCTTAACACCACTGTATACACTTTCCCCTAACACTTTGTTTGTAGTCTGGCACCAGTTATTACACCCTAAAACCAGAATCCAGAGATCTGCACAGCATGTTGCAGTCAAAGTGGGCCAACATTCCGGAGGACGTTGACAGTCTTGCCGATGCGGCTATTGGTGTGGAACAAAAGCAAGACCGGGTCCTTCCAAGTCATTTCCTTTTACAAATAGCTGGGGGCCTCGGGCCATCAGAAGCTAGGCCTATCTTACTTCCAGAGGACGAAAAGACTCTCCGGGCGCTTGACGTCTTTGACAGAATACCGGTTGTGGACTTCCACAAGATCGGAGTTGTTTATGTCGGCGCCGGTCAGACGGAGGAGAAAGACATTCTGTCGAATGCTATGGGCTCACCCGACTACACCGATTTTATTGATGGCCTTGGCGATCTAATTGTTCTGAAGGGTACGGATATCAATACCGGAGGCCTGGATCGCGAGGACAACCTTGATGGCGAGTTTGCCTTTTTCTGGAGCGACCGCATTACACAGATCATCTTTCATATCACGACAATGATGCCAATGGTGGATGGTGACCCTCAATGTACCATGAAAAAGCGACACATCGGCAACGATTTTGTCAACATTGTCTTCAACAACTCCGGACTCCCCTGGAGATTCGGAACGATACCTAGTCAGTTCAACTTTGTTAGCATAATCATCACGCCTGAAGCACGCTCAGGGTTCGTACCATCACGTCTGCTGAAGAAGGGGTCAGAAGATAGGACATTTTATCGGGTTCAGATGGTGTGCAAAGAAGGGTTTTCGGAAATTAGTCCTGCTCAGGAGCCTAAAATCGTCTCGGATGCATCACTCCCGGCATTCGTTCGTAATCTCGCGCTCAACGCAAGTGTCTATTCACACGTCTACAACGAAGGCGGCGGAGAACATATTTCCAACTGGAGGCATCGTCTGAGGAGCATCACCAAATTGAGGGAACGGACCTCCCTTATGTCCCCGGGGTTGGGTGGGCATGGTGGACCAACCGGCAGCGGTGGCGGTGGAACAACCAGCCCCGGGCAGAACTCGACCGCTCCGGGGTCAAGGCGTGTCTCAACAATGAGTGCACAAACCTTGGCCTCGGATCATAACTATAGAAATTCAGCCCAGGTGAACGGCGACACAGATCAATCCGAAACAGAGGATCTGTTGATGAGCCTGGATTTTAGCAGATTCACTTAGTGCAATCCTTCGTTCCGCCCCATCCTCCATTTCCTCTCTTTTCTTTTTTTTCAAATTCGAGTCCATAATTATTTTTCTCCTCCCTTTCCTCCCTTTCTCTCCAAAAAAATACCTCCGGGTTTGGGGGCCGGCGTCATCGTTTTTTATCCTTATTTTTCTTAGGTCACATTCCGAACAAATCCGGCGATTTTTAAAAAAAAAAATCACAAAAGTTCTGTTTTTTATTCTTTCATATCAGCTCTGTTACGCCTGCAAACAAACCTGTACTATGTCCTTTCTCATATTTCTTTTCTTCTCTCTTCGTTTTGTGTGTTGTCTTGGCGATGGTGTTCAGGGTCATAGGAAAGGTCGGTTGGTGGGAACAAAGCAAAATGGCGATTGGCTGTCTATATCTTCTTTTCACTACAGAATTTTTGCACGATTGTGGTTTGGAGTTTTTTTTTTTAAATTGGATCTCGTAGGTGGGGGAGGGGGTATATGGGGGGAGAGGAGCCGAGGAGGGCTCGTTTTTTCTTTCTTTATATATATTACGAGGCCCACCCATCGGAACAGAAGGTCGATGGGTCGGGTGATAGATGGTGAAATGAAGCCGCCGGGTAGTCATGATATCATGCATACATACATACATAAGCTAGTTAAAGGCATCCCTCCCGGGCAGATGCATTTGCTGATAACCCAGCTTCCACGTTCCGTTGACACTCCGCGCCCGCCAGGTGTGATATGTCCACTTGCATATCCACAACCCAACATGTACCCACGACCCAACACCACCTCCCCTCTGCCAGAATCCCCACCCCGAGTGATACCCCATGCCCGCCAAGCTCCTCATGCATAGGGCTGAACAAAGTAAAACTCCCAACCACACACACCCCACCCCAGACCGAAAAACCGAAGAAAAGAAAAAAAGGCCTCACCACTGATAGATAGGGTACCCCCACTACTTCCGCTTCATTCCCAAGTCAAAGCTACGGTAAACCTTGCCGCCACCCCACGACAACCACTTTCGAGCAACCGTACGATATCGCCCCAGCTTTTTGTGCTCCCACGCCATCCTGGGGCTAGCACGATGCCGGTATGTGTGCGTGTGCCGTAGATCATCGCATTACATGGCGATCCGAGTGTCGCCGTGAGGCCGGTTGCGATGGGGCGCACGACAGCTCCACCGTCCCGTCCGTCCGTCCGTCCGTATAATAAAAATTTATCGCGCGCTTGGGGAGGAAGAGGACCGGGTGGGTGGTTGCGCTGAAGTGAGGGTTGGTTAACTTATTCGCGTAGCGGCGGTGGGCGCCCTTGCTTCGTTTGAGTTCCAGAGTGAGGGGTGGATGGATGAATGGGTGGAACGGGGTGGCGGTACGGTGCGGTAGAGTAGTGGGGAGGGTGAAGGGAGCGCTAAAAATAGGGCCCGGGCGGAGGTTTTTTTTTTTTTTCTTCAGGTGCGGATCATTAGTTTGGGTTGTCGGTGCTTCGCTGTCTGCGGGTGCTGATATCATACTTGATGGCTAACATACCGTGCTCGGCCATTTTTAAAAGTAATACTCGAGTATTCGGACATCTTGGACATTATTAGTACTGTACGGTACTCGTACAAGTACATGTTTTGGCGCCAAGCGTCTTGATACTTGTACTTTACTTCATAAATGGTCAACTATAGGCGACAAGTATTGTATGATACCCGAACATTGGTATGCGTCCGCTTCAGCGCACAGACGATTGGCGATTCATTAACCTAACCCCTAAATTCGGTTGCTTGGCACTGAGCACCCGCCGTCTCACGATGAAGAGGCAAGAGGTCTAGAACTTCGACAACGCCTCGACGAGTAAATTTGGGTTTCTTCGATTCCCTTCACTTTCCACCCAAGAATCTCGCATAAGAAGTTACTTGACTTGAGTGGCTTGTAGTGATAACACCTGAGCTTCTCCAGCTCTCTCCATTTCAGCTGAAACGAACTAACGTAAAGTAACGTAACGACTAAACTACCCATATTATCTGACAAATTTTTCAAACCCAACAGTTTCGTCAAGGTACTCTTCTCCTCTCCAAGGGTGAATATTGTAAAATGTAAAGAAATGAAATGAAATGATAAGAAGCAAAAAAAGGGTATCGACAAAAGCTCCTCCAATCGTGCGTCTATTATACACGGGCAGAGGGGACTGAAGGGTATCAAAGACGACTCCAGAAATATGAAGATGAGAGGGTGTTATATCGAAAAGGAAGCCAAGACATGTACAAAATAATTAAGAACTATTACGCGTTAAATAGGAACCCCGAGAACGAAGGAAATGGCGGGAGTTGGTTGGAAAGGGTGGTAAATTGGCTGCAAAGCGAAACGAGAATTGGTGCCACGTCGAATACGTACTGGTAGTTGTTGTCATTTTTTCTTTTTTTGGTATCGTACCCATACGACGAGGGCTGAAAAAAGGTTGCTCATCACGTGCCCAGGAGGGATCCCTCAAGCGCCCATTCCCAAACATTGAAAGAAATCCGACCGTAACCAAGATAACCCCCCTCATAAAATAAAGTAAAGTGAGATATGAGATCCACATCGTTTCGGCAAATAGATCACATAACCGGATAATGAGTGACTGTTGGACTCCATCCATTCGTTTCTCCGCCTGCGCCAAAAAAGAGTCGATACGGCTGATGAAAAAAGATATTGGTACGAAAAAAAATTAACAAACCCCCCGAGGACTTGCATGAAAAAGGCGATCCACCCCAGCCATCACCTTTTTCCAATAGCTGAGTTCTTTAAGGAGCAGTCTCCTTCTCTTTCAGTCCACCAATTCTATCCAGGTCGACAGATGCAAATCTTTCCTCCGTTTTTTGTTGATAAGGTGGAAGACCATCGTTCTCCAAGGGACGAACAAATCCAACTCCAGCCTCACCAACCTCTACAACCACGACTCTGCCAGAAACCCTACGCCCTTGCTTGTCCTCCTCCTCTGGGAATGTAATCCGGATTTCGGGGATACTCTCGGGTGTAAGAGGCATCGGTGATGAGCTATCGATGAGCTGTTGTTTCTCTGAATAAACAAGGGTGGAATCACGGGTTGAGATTGTAAGGCCACGGTGGTTCTTGTTCGATGCCTCGTAGGAGGGAAGGGCACTAGCAACTTTGCGGCCTCTGCGAATGCGGCGAATGAAGAAGAGCGAACCTCCAAGCACAAAACCGAAGGAAACTAAAGCGACCAGAGCAATGAGAAGGTGGGTCATGGTGTTATTCTCGTGGATACTCGACGGGTGGTCGTCGTCACGGCGTGTAATGATAGCAGGCATCGCGAAAGGACGACGATATTATATTATTAATTGTTGGACTTGTTGGGCTTGTTCTCGGGGTATCGTGAAACTAGCAAGCGGACAAGACCGAGGGTGCTTTCTGGACGAGAGGGAGAGTAAGCTATTTAGTCGATTAGAGTAGTGTACCAGTAACGATCGTGGCTGATTTAGCTGTTCAGCAATGTCTGATCAGTAAACGCGACAACAAGGAGTCTAAGATAGCATGTCATGAAGGGGGAAAATAGAACGAAGGAAGAGCAGAGAGGAAGCCAGCCAGCTGAAGCAGAGCCAAGTTGCAACTGAGGGGTGGAGAACAGGCAAGGCGGTAGTGCAAGTACAGTAGTATATGCAAAAAAGTTCGGTGCAATGAGGAAAGAAGACGAGAGACAAATCTAATTTTGGAATTTTGGAATGGGGCGGTGGACAACACAGCTGGCCGATCCGGCCAAACAACGTGCAGCGCAGCAATTGAGTGAATGAGAGACTAGCGGAGACTCACTATTACTAAGGCCGAATTGTGCCACCAAACAAACTTAACGAAAAGTGAGTGGAAACGAATACCGTAAGGTACCGCAGGAGGTATCGAGAAGATACAGTGAGCGTGGGTGGGATTGTTTTTCGTTCTTTGTTTCTCTTTTGTTTAGAGAGCGAATGAGTACAAAACAATTCAAAAGACCAGCGAAAGAGTGAAGCCGGACAATTGGAATTGCTCGTCGAAAAGGAATGAATGACGGGGGGGGGAGGATTAGGATAGAGGACCGACGTAAGGGTGAAGAGGGAAAGAAGGGAAAAAGAGGAGAAGGAAGGAAGAACTCCAAGGGAGTCCTCGGATGAAAAGGTAACCCTTGGTGGATGGGGGAGAGGAGAACACCGACTTCGGAAAGGGGTTTCTCGCGCCCACTGTCAGGTTTGGGGGGTTGTAATTTCAGCAGAGTCAGGGGTGTGAATACTCTTTCTGGGGTGTTCTTTCTCCTCAGGTACTTTGTTTGGTAGGAATCTAGTGGCGCTTTACCCAATTTGGAGGGAGAATAAGACTTGTTACTCTCTACTCTAACTACATCAGGAGGTTTGTTCGTCTCGGTTAGACACTGTCAAATTTCCCCCATCTCTCTGGCCATTCCTGATATGGCCGAGTACCCACATCAAAAAACAAAAGGGACACTCGTCTGGCTCTCGAACTCGAACCTGCAGACCGCGATATTTGGATTACCGGTACTCGTATCTGTTCTGGAGATCCTTTTGTCGACCGCCATTGCCTGTGCCATAGGAGAGACCCAAACCCCAGAGATGAAGGTCAAAGGGTCTATAAAATATGAGTATGTAAGCCCTTACTTATATACCTAGAGTAAGGTGGGTAATTGTACTCCTCAAACCCCAAGTGTTCTGCTGGTCTGATATGCGATGCGGTGCTCGTACAGGTATACCCTATTTTACCGTCATACCTATCATGTATCGTAGATGAGATACCGGTACTCCCTTTAACCCGAGATTAACCACTGTTTCTCTCCTTCCTTCCAACTCCTCTCCTTCTCCCCCCCTTCCTTCTCGCGTTCCTTGTTCATCAATCGATTGAAGAGCAGATCCGGCAAGTTCCAGAATCCCAGGGTTCCAGAGAGCACAGATGCTCGAGTATGGTACTTGTGCAGGTACTCGAGCACAATGGGGGGGAATCTTACGCGAGTGTGTGCCGGTTTGAGTGCTCGTACAGCCCTGTATGTGCGCATGACCCCTCTCCCAACCATTTCCGATTCCAATCATGCTCTTGCCGAATCCGATTTATAACGTTGGAATATTCTAGCCGCTGTCAGTTTGACTTCCAACCATGCACAAACGGTTGTGCATGAGAGGAACATCAAGAACCTCGGGGATTAAAAGCCCATTTCTAGAAAATGGCTTATGAGAAACCGAGCGACCAACAGAAAAATGATAGTGGGAGACGTTTGGGGGAATTTCTGGTGGGACAGCCTCACTATATGAGCCGTTCCGATAACGGGATCCACCATTGTCCAGAATCCCCCTACGCTAATATGTCCCAAGCCCGAGCCGAATGGCTAGAACCAAAGACGGGGCATCGGGCAGCAAGGAAGGAGACAAAACATCAGACGACGAAAGAAAGGAGTGGCTCTCAGCATATTCTTAATCCCTGATCACCCAGAATACAAGAATGTTGTCAAACGTAGCCCCCCAGTTCTGCACAAATCCATGGATACTGCATCACCCAGACTCGTCACGGCGTTGGCTGTGGAAAGTCACAGACAGGCTGCTTTTGGCAAACACTCTGTTGCTCTCAAAAATGATCAGCTACCCTTCCCATCCTCGTCTTCGCGATAGTGCAGTAATTGCGTTTTATAAGACTTACCTGGTTCCCGGAGGCAATCAAAGAAGGGGAAGAAGCTCCCAGGAGGCTTTGTTTCCTCGCACAGCAGTCGTCATCACTTTATCGTGTTGAAGCATCGATAATGGCCGAAATTTTCGATTTCAGGGAGAGATGACTACGCGCGAACTTCACATCAATGACGAAGGGACGCGCAAGGAGCCTATTTTCTCACACAAAAATGGGAAGGAATGGCGATAGCCCAAGCCGGAAACAAAGTGAGCAGATCGGACCGCTTCAAAAAGAATAGGAGGGCGTGACACATCGTGTTCCATGTAACCCCTCCTTTTTGTTCCCCTCCCTTTATTTCGGCTTCTCGTTTGGGCAGGATTAACAGCTTTCTTTATCGTTAGAGGCCAAGATGGGCCCGGCAGATGCTATCTTACCGAGCCCTCCGTGTTCGTGCATACGCTTACTGACTGACTTGGTGGATCAATCGAAAAGAACAGACCTCGCCTCGTGGTTGGAACGGGCAAGAAGTGACGGCAGATTTGTTTACTTCCTTGTCCTGTTTGTTTGGCCCAAATTCCCTGTCTCAGGCGCAGGATTCTATCCCGTGCCTTGTTCGAATCATGGTCCACCTATACCTTAGTACGTTGAATCTGCTGGTGCGGGGGGCCGCAACATCACACACATACAGGTATTGCTTCTTATTCGGTCTGGGTGGATAATTAATTTAATTTATATATTTATTTCTATTGTTATGAAACTTGTCAACTCACCAATCCCCTTGAGAATAATATCATGATTTTGAACTAGCTTACGTACTTGGGCGTTTCTGAGAGAGGGTTCATCAGCTACAGAGCAGTGACTCTCAACAAAGGGGAACTATCGGGGTGGTCCGGGTTCCCAAAAACTGACAATGGTCTCATTTTGGGGCCATTCGACAGCTGAGGCGAAACATCTGAGCCTTTTGACCAGGAAACGAGGCCGTATCATGAGTGGGATATTAGAGTAGCTTAAATACCAAGTGTGGCCGAGATGCGGAGTCACGCCGTGCACCTAACTATTGGCACCCTTTCCTGGAAACACCTTGGGCATGCAAATGGAACGGATTGGGAGAGCACCGAGGCGCTACCCGGAGCCGGAATAAGCTCGGATAAGCACATCAAGTTAGGGTAAAAATTAAAAAAACCCTCCCCGGATACCTAGGTTCAAAATTTCATTCATCCTCAATCACTCCATTCAATCATTGATGTTTCGGCTGCCGGTAATGGACTTGGTTGGTGCGAAGACCCCGATCAAAAAAGAGATTTCTTTTCTGCCCCATTTTGACCAGGGTCAACCAACATTGACCCGCGCGAACCAATCTTACCGAGCTGTGGGTTTGTGTACAAGTACGAGTACTTGAGCACTGGAGATCAAGATCGCCAACGACATATTGCGAATGCAAGGGGACCATGCAAATTCAACCGCGCGAGTACCATATTCACAGGAGGGTTCATTTGGAATTCACGATTCCACTGTGAAAGACACGGTATTCCGTGCCGTTTGGCAATTGGGATTTGCCATTGCAAGACATGATGCCGGTTTTACTATATAATATCATGTTTTTCAGGACGCGACAATTTGGGTCGGGCTAATGCGGGCTTCCGATACCACTTGGCTACGGTGAATGCTCTGCGGATGTTTCACAATGGCTTTTCTTGTTTCTTATTTTTCACATTTTTCCCAAAGAGAAGCCGAAATCCATCGCTGGTCGTTGATCACATTTGGAGAACTCCAACCGAAATCATTTCTGGGGCGCCAACATGCGGAACACCACCGGGGAACCGGATCAGCGATTTGCGCGTTTCATAAGCGGTCCGCTTCTTTGGGGGGTTGTCTCCATCAAAACGTGATTAAGGTCTGGACCAAGCCCCAACAACTTTGTTGTCAAAGGACAGTGCATGGGTGACTCTACCACTGTTTTTCCCTCATTTCGATTTTATTTTTCAAGGGTTCCAACAAAATGCCTTGATAAACGATGGGACAAGCAAGAGATGAAGAAGATAACGTATTCCACAGATAGTGAGGGCCCAGAATGGCGAGCCATCTGCGGGTTTGGACAAAGTGATTGGTTGAACCTCAGTTGGGATTTGAATAGTGGCTTCAATGATCGTCTCAGTTTTCTCGACTTTGGGCTGAATGCAAAAATTTTGCTCTTACGAGTACTATCATACCGGTACTGGTACAGGTTTTCCATGTGGCAACCGCCACTCTTCCCCCGGCCTACTACTCTTTAAATGGCTAACATATTTCCAGTTCCCTCGGGTCCCCTCTCCTTTCCGCGAACACAAACAAAGGTATGAGGCTCCCCTGTGCGACATGTGTGCCGAACCTCACGAGAAGGATGATCCCCGGTTCTGAAATCTTGATTCTCGTTAAAGCACGTCGGGGGGGGTGGCTGACTCGGTGGCGTTGTAACGGCAGATGGGTTTTGTCTGCGGATGTGTGCACACCCAAAACTCGGTGCATTGCGTGTAGGGAGGTTTTGCTTAGAGCCGTGAACGTGAACTTGAACTTCTCGCGCGGCCGAGTTGCTATCGGACACCCATATTGGGTAGTGATCGGCGAACCAATAAT
>QLOI01002810.1:0-41960 GCA_003313605.1 Tuber umbilicatum | reverse complement strand
TTAGTTGCCGCTTCATAGCCTCTGGCTCCATAAGCGTAATGATATATAATAATAATAATAATTCTACCGAATAACAGCCGGCTCTGCTAGTTCATTATCCAACTTGAAGTGTCCATGTAGTATCCTGATACGTGCAATCAACTGTGCGAGAAAACTATTCATATCGCTGTCCTATTAGTAGGGAACTGACAGGGTAAGGATAAGCTAGTCTAATATCGAACTCAGTGTCCCATTCGTATTCGTCTATGCAAGTCTCGTAGACAACTTTTCAATGATTCTGTTATGTTCGACTAGTCTATTTTCTTCTACTGTCTTCGACATGATAGCTGGGTCTGCGGACTCCCGCGACGAGACACTTAAGGCATTGGCTTATACGGGCACTACCCGTAGCCACGGACAATAAGCACCTCAATCCAGATAAGACTACTACGATCTGGAGCTCGCTAACAACATCCAGACATCTTACTATCTTTCGTAGACATACGGAAGTGGAAGGTTTACCACATAACCAGAGGCCTCCCTTGCTTCCAGTATACCTGATATAACTACCACCGTAGGCTTATAAGGATCAGTGGTGTATGCACTCAGGAATGTCTTCTCGTGTAACCATTGGGTCCCTCCATGCCCCCTCATATATGCTGCGAACAGCTTCCGGTAGGATGGATGGCGACAACGCATAAGTTATTACACCGCCGCCTTCAATCATATGCTTTTATTAGTAAACCAGCAACTTCCCTATAGTTGGCCCACGATGGATTGTCTGTACATCGGGGCAAGAGGGGGGTGTTGAACTCAAATTTCTCAATGTTTGGTAAAAGTAAGATTCTATTTGGATCGTAGCTCAACCACGGATTACCCGATTGAGCCCAGATTTGAACCTCCTCTATAATCTTGCGTTAGAAATAATACAATGACTTCCCGGAAACATCGCGTAACCTGTTACGCTCAAGGTAGGGTAACTCCTCTCCAAAAGCACGGTAGCCTCTTTGCCGAGGTAGCCTCTTTGCCGAGGTAGGGTAACTACACGCCTTAGGTAGGGTAACGTGACGGAACTCTCCGAGAGCTTCCGAACTAGCAGCGTAAACTTTCGCTACGAACCCGGTATACCTTTTCTCGTTCGCAGTCTAAGCATTACCATTTGCTTAGTCCATCTGGTAACCCTTCATAGTGTTACTTGACTAACCTAACCGTAAGCCTTCCGGGCTTCGGTATGGGATTAGACTAAGTTTACTGTACGATCCAGGAGGGTGGTTACATCACCCCTCCCTTCTTTAGGGTTGTCCTCGGGCTCTAGCGTTTTTGTTTATTTCCAGTTCCCCTGTCTACTACCCTATGATCCCTGGGTTTCGACGGGTATCGTTTATGGAAATCAACAAGGGTTTGTATGCCCGTTCCCTCTAACATCTCATACGGTTCCCAGGAGTTATCCTAGGGACCATAGTCCTTCCAAGTCACCAGGTATTGGACAAATCGCTTGGGGAATTTCTGGTCTACTCCCCCATACCAACGGCTATCAAGGATGGTTTCAATAACATAGCAAGGCTCATTATCTATTATATCGGGAATGGGTACCTCTACTGTACACCTGCCAGTCGAGTCCTCCCGATATGGTTCTAAGAGGCTAACAGTGAAGACTAGATGTATACCCCAACATTAGGGGAGTTAAATTTCATAAGCTGCTACACCTACTATTCGTAAGACCACACATGGTCCAATCATAGTATGATCAAGATTTTCCACCGGTCACTTGGTTCATATGTTTATTCGATTCAACATTACTCGCTCGGCCCTCTTGGCCTGACAAGCATTAACATCCTCCAACTTGGTATACTCCGGTGCTGGCAATCTTCTCTAATCATGCCACTTCCGTTGCCTCTCTTGAGCCTTTTGTAAACTGTCTCAAATGTCCATCCATGTCCCTTCCCAATCCTTAACTAATAGCTCGCTGCTTGGGTGTATACCTAGAGTTTTTGATACGGACCCTGACCAATTTGTTTTTGGATTAAACCTATAATTGATTTCCAAGTGAGACACCTTTGTCGATTCTGACGTTGAAGTGTTATAAGCATATTCCGCCCCGGGAAGTAGCTCTGCCCAGTTGTCCTGCTGGTAGGAACAATAACTCCGAATGTATTGTTCTAAAGTCTGGTTTACCCTTTCTGTCTGCCCATCAGTTTCAGGGTGGAAAGCCGTGAAAACATTCAGCTTCACTCTTAGTAATTTCATTAAGCTAGTCCAAAACTTAGAGGTGAATCGGCTATCACGATCCGATATGATACTCTCTGGTAGACCATGGAAACGCCAAACCTCCTCCTGGAACATAAGGGGTTCAGTCACCAATAGATACTTCCGTTACCAAAGGTATAAAATGATCCATCTTCGAGAACGTGTCTACTATGACCCAGATTTTCGTATACCCTTTTGACTTCAGTAATGCCCCAATAAGGTCCATGGAAATCGCCTTCCATGGTCTTAGCGGTACCTCTCTAGGTTTAAGTAGTCCAAACTTCTTGTATCGTGCAGTTTTACAGCGCTGGCATATATCACATGTGCGAACATATTGTCTGATATAATCATCCATCTTTGGCCAGCAGAGATTTGCCCTAACCCTTTCCATAGTCTTTTTTTTTTTTTTTTTTTCCATCATATATTTATTGATTCTGGCCCTAAAACGTACATTCAGCTCGCCCTATGGCATACAAAAAGCTTTAATTCCAATGCAGTAACAAATGAAATAACAAAACTCAAATAGCACAACCAATCCTTCAAAGCGGGAAAACCAAAATCCCTAGCATCGCCAACGATGACTAACATAAAAAGTAAAGTAACCTCAAACCAAAACAACAGCCCAGTCCAAGGAGAGTCATAAGTAAAGAAACCCATCATCATAGTCACCACCCATAGCCAACGCCATGGGCATCCGACAACAATAATAGTAAGCAAGTAAAGACAAGCTGGAAAAATAAACCCTCAAGGCCTCAAGAAGAGGAGGCAGGGGAGGATGACAAGGGCACCGGCGAGCCAGGTGGAGGCGACGCAGGTGGGGAGGCAGAGATCACCGGAGGCATGCTGGGCGGGAAACCAGTGGCCGTGGTGGAAATGTATCGGGCCAAGTTAATAATAAGGGGGGCCGAGGACCAAATGGGGGCTACAGGCGCCAGACTGGCGATACCCTGAAGGTGGGATACTCTTTCCTGGGCCTTAGCCGGGCAGTGAAGGATTGTGTGATCGAATGTCTCCTCTGTTTCCTCGCAGAAGGGGCACAGGGTGGAGGCGTCACGGTTAGACCAAGAGGTGTGGGCAGCCAGGTAGCTCTTGCCGGCCCTCATCTGATGAAGACGGCCAGTTGAGAATTTGGGCAAACCCGTGAAGGCGTGAGGAGCGAAGGAAGGAGGAAACTTATAGGAAGAGGGGGGTGGCAAGGCAGCCCAGGAGGGGAAGGTGGAGGCGACCACCTTGGACTTAAGGGAGCCATACGGTGGAGCACCCGCCGGATCGTACGGGCGGGGAAGTAGTAGGTGAGGGGAAGCCAGGGGGAGCCTGTCTGGCAGGAGGTCTTTGATGGAGAAGGTGATGGCGTCGAGGGGGAGGTGGCGACGGAAAGGAGAGGGGGCAGTGGACCAGAGGCAGGGACGGTAGGAACCACATAGAGGGGCCAGGAGGTGACGATGTGAGGGGGCGCGCCAGGAGTCCCAAGTAGGGACACGCCGATCGAGGCGGGCAGACACGGGGTTGACATGGGGCGGGGAGCAAAGTAACCAGAGGGCAGCTAGCTTTCTTCTATGCTGCAATGCTAGGGAGATCGGGGGGAGGGAAGCCTTGTGGTACAGAATCGCCGAGGCGGTTGCCCTCAAGCAGTTGGTGATCCACCGCAGGACCTAATGCCAGAAGGAGTTAAGTTTGCGGAGGATGGTGGCGTTGGGGATAAGGAGATCTGCGCCATAGGTGAGGACAGGAAAGAGAAGTCCAACAGCGAGCTTCCGACAACACCAACGAGAAAGACCTTTCCACGCAGGGGAGAGCCCCTTGACCAGTGCGAAGGAAGCCCAGGCCAGGGCCAGGCGATGGTGGAAATGTGCGGCGGTTTCCAAGGAGGGGGTGAGCCAGTAGCCGAGCCAACGCAGCTCTGCGGTTGGACTGAACAGAAGGGAGTTGATTGAAATCGGGGCGTGGCAGACGGGATTACGGTCCCTGGAAGTGCGCCAATGAATAAGCTCAGTTTTAGTAACCGAGAAGGCGACTCCCAGAGGGGCTGCACGATTGCTGAGGGTGAGGAAGGAGCGCTGTAGGAGCCTAATGTTGGAGCGGTACGAGGAGGAGCCCACCGTAATGGAGAAATCATCAACATAGGAAATAACAACACCATGGGGGATGGAGATGTGAAGGTGAGAAACATAAATGACAAACAGAAGAGGGGAAATTGGGGAGCCTTGGGGGGTTCCCCCCTACATGGGTGAGAATATCCCTGGAGCGCCTTGGAAAACGAGGCGGCACTGCCGGGAGGTAAGAAAAGAAGAGATCCAGGAGATCATGTATTTAGGGATGAAGAATCGGCGGAGCATTGTGCAAAGTTGGTTGGAGTTAACTTTGTCGAACCCACCTTTTATGTCGAGGAAGAGGGAGGAGACCTTGAGGCCGGTGGTCAGGAGGAGGCGTACTTCGTGTTGGAGTGTGACCACCGCGTCGTAGCAACTAAGCCCAGCCAGCGAGCCACATTGGTGGAGGTGGAGGAGGGGGGTAGAGCGGGAGAAGGCCGCAAGGCGGTACGCCATGATTCTTTCCAAGATCTTCGAGACCGTTTCCAGGAGGACGATGATGCGGAACGAAGCCGGGGCGGAATAATCAGGCTTGCCAGGTTTGTCGAGGACGATGCCGTTTGCCTTCTTTAAGGAGGAGGGATGAAAGCCATGCAAGAGGAGGGGGGTGAGAATCGATGGGAGAAGATCCTTGTTGGCCCGATGGATATTTTTCCAGACCCCATACAGGATTGTGTCGTGGCCAGGGGCAGACGAGGAGGAGGAACGGCGGAGGACGAGGAAGACTACCTCCTGAGTGATGGGGCCTTTCCATAGTCTTGTATGTCCTAAAGCGTCCCACTAAGCGAGAATCATGTTCAGCGTCCATGATTGTATATTTTATCCCCTCATCCGCCAGTATGTACCAACGGTTCTTATAAAGGAGCAGGTTCTTTTCAATCTTAAGGTTAGGATCAACTCCCTTGGTTTCTTGCTTAACCGAATCAAGGATCTTCAGGTATTCCTTTTGTCTTGACGCAACCAGCTTGAGTCGCTACAGGAATTTGGATGGTAAACGGAATCCTTGGCACGCATGAAACAACTGTGGTCGCAACATTTCCTGCTCCTGTTGAACTACCCATTGCCCAAGGTGAAAAAAGCTTTGCATAGAATTTGATTGAAATTACCCCCCCATTCAAGGCGGTAGTTCCTATGCCTAGACATTGCATCGGCATTTTCATTCAACCTTCCTTCACGGTATACCACCTGGGAGTTGAACAGTTGTAAGTACTTCGCCCAGCGATGTTGCCTACAGTTTGGAATCTTGGTACTGTTGAAATAATCCAAGTTCTTATGATCAGTGTAAATGGTAATCTGATCCGCTACTGACCATTGTAAATGATCCCATTCCTTGAATACTGCCACGAGCGCAGTTATTTCCTTATCATGGACAACATGATTTATCTCCGCTGGGGAGAACTTTCTACTATGAAATGCTACGGGATGCCATTTATCATCCTCACTCAGTTGGGACAGTCGGGCCCCTATAGCAAAGTCACTAGCATCGGTCTCTAGCTTCGTTTGAAGTTCAGGGTCAAAGTGTAACAATTTAGGCCTTGTTGTAAATTTTTCTTTCAAAAAATCGAAGGCCTCTTGACATGCTGGTGTCCAATGGAATTTGATATCCTACTTTGTCAGGTCAGTGAGAGGTTTCGCAATCTTGCTGAAACCTTCGATCAACATGTGGTAGAAGTTTGCAAACCCCATAAAGCTCTGGACCTCAAGGACACTATTGGGTGGTAGCCATTTCTTAAGTTCGGCTACCTTTGCCTCAGTCATGGATATTCCGCAATCAGATATCATATATCCTGGAAATTCAACCTCTCTCTGATGGAAGGTCGATTTCTTTATGCTAACGCATAAGTGCGCTTTCCTAATTCTTTCCATTACCCTACGGACTAGGGAGACATGCTCCTCCATTGTCTCAGAGTAGATCAATATATCATCCATATAAGTGATGACGCCTTCGTCTGATAGGTCCCTGAAGACCTCATTGATCATGCCTTGGAAGGTTGCCGCAGCGTTGCATAAGCCCAAAGGCATCACGGTATATTCTGATAAGCCATACCGGCAGCGGAATGCTGTCTTTCATTCATCTCCTTCCGCCATTCGCAGAAGGTAGTATGCATTCTTGAGGTCCAACTGAGTAAACACCTGTGCTTTCCCAAGTCTGTCTCGCAGCTCATTCATTAACGGTAGAAAGTATCTATTTTTTACCGTTATCTTAATTAGTCCACGGTAGTCTATACATTACCGTAGAGTAGCATCTGGTTTTGGTACAAAGAGAATAGGCGCAGCGGCAGGGAGCTTGACCTCCTTATCTTTCCCGTGGGTAGCAGCTCATCAATATACTCAAGGAGGACATTAAGCACCTTTTCCGATAAAGGATAAATCGGACCGAAAGGCGGAGTTGATTTCGGAAGTAGCTCGATCTTGTAATCATACTTCGAATGCTCCGGTACGGATTCAATCCTTAGTTGGCTGAAGATATCACCAGAGTGCCTGTATTCTGGTAGGAGCTTTAACGTAATATCTCCACCATCTTCATCCGTAAACTGTGCCATTCCCAAGAGGTAAATTGAGTTAGCATCCTCGGCTAACATCTCCTTTTCGGTTATAAATTGTAAACGTCTCTCAGGACCTAAACAACATGCCTTGCAATATTCTGATTTCCATGTCAGAATACCTTGTTTCCAGTCTATATCTGGATTCTGCTGTTGTAACCATGACATTGGTAAGTATCCATCAAACTTTGAGTTGCTCATGTCGGCGACTTCAAATCGCATCTTATTCATATGGTCTCCGATACGCATTTTCACCTCATTGGTGTAGTGGATACGGGATCCAGGTATATGATTACCACTCGCATCTGAGATTGGACAAGATACCGTTCACCGCACACATGGCATCTGGGTTTCCTTAACCTAGCGAGTACTAAGGATTGGGCCTGTAGCACCGCTATCTAGTAAGAGTGTGGCCTCTGCAGTACTCTTCCTTACTCCAAGTTTCCATTGAAGTCGTACCTTAACACGGATAGACTTAATATGTTTCGGCGGGTCTTGTAGCCTCAATCGCTTTGCAGATCTCAACTCATTAACCATTTTGATGGTAGTATCCCTTGCTATTCGACACAAGGGCGGCCACAACGGGTTCTGAAAATTCAATAATATAAAGGGCTAGAAATGTTTACAATCATGCCTGCATGATTTCGGGTATTAAACCCTTCTCAGGTAAACTGGAAATCAACTTTAATTGCTTAATCAAGTCCAGGTTGACGTAGTAAACTTTAAGAACAAAGACAATACATAACCATGGAAACTCTCTGAGCAACACGAACCCATATGGAAAACCAATAACCTTGATTCGAAAAGGAAAACCCATGACAAAAGAAATAAGAAACGCGACCCAGAACATCTAACATAACCAAGATTCCTCCCAGATTTTCACCTTGTTCCCGGTAATCCAATGATCAGCCCCTTCCTTCATCTAGAGGATCATAAGTTTCTTATGATTTTGTTTGCCCTTGATGATAGTTTTACCTTAGCATGATTCCTCTGTATCAACCTCCGTAATCTGTGGGGAGGCTTGACGTACTTCGTGGAGTTTCTTATCTCCAGCTTAAGAAGGAGCAGCTTCAATGCCTTTAACTTTGCGAGCCTGAACCTCTTGAAGACCAGCCTCATTACCTGGCGACTTATTTTTTCCCTTTACTGAATGAACAACGAGGGAAGACGAGCTGCATACCGCCCAAAATGACCAGGCTGCCCGCATTTAGAGCACTGGCCAGACTTGCGCCGTTTTTCAGTTAGGTTATCCGGAATGCCCTTATGAGCGATGGCATATGCAGATTCGCCAACCTTAGGGGTCTTATTCGTCTGGGAGGGTTGGGATTTTGACTTACCTGAACCATTCTCCTTTTTCCAGGCTTCTTTGAGGCTGAGCCTTTATCGCTAGCCTTGTCATTGTTTGAACCGCCATAGTCCATGGCAAGCGTTCTACCAAAGTTAGAGTTGTCTGGAAGGGTATGGCCGACTTTACAAAGTAGATCAATATATGCACCGGCTTCAGTAGGATTTGGTTGTTTTAACGCCCAGGCGTTACGCAACTCAGAAGTGATCCCTATCGGAACCTGATCTATTATTTGCTTTGAATCGGTATATTCAAGGCTGGCCGTGAGGTCAACCACCTTATCAAGGTACTTGTCAACCCTCCTAGGAGTTGGTAGGCTTAGTGCTTCATCACTTCTTTGATTTGCCTAGCGAGAATGGGCTTACAACTACGTCTCCTTAACTCCCGTCCATTCATGCAGACTGTTAGGCATATGAAATTCTAACACCCCCCTCTGGCCTCGATATAGGGCCCGGACGTCGCCTGCAATATGGTGTGAAGTTGCTAGTTACCAGCAAAATTCGCGAAATTGGCAGCATGCCCATAACACCGTATACGTCGTCGCCGCCTGTCCGACCGGAAGCTGTTCGCAGGATATATGAGAAGGGTAGTGAGCATAGCTCATACAACTGGAATCCAGTATATGATACTTAAGAGATCTGCATGAGCGGAAAAGCCTATCGAATCAGAAAACAATAATGCTTCACGTTGACCGGCTACAATTAAGTCATTGGTCTGTAAAAACGGACGGGAGTTAAGGAGACGTAGCTGCAAGCCCATTCTCGCCAGGCAAATCAAAGAAGCGATGGAGCACTAAGCCTACAGACTCTACATAAGATAATGCAGTCATGCCTCTGTGTTGTCACCGTTGTCTGAAATTGGGACTGATCATCTCAATAACAGAGGAACGACTGGTATGTTCGCATTTGGGCGGCATACTCAGACTAAGTTCATATGGCAAAGGCATCGTTTACTTCCCACTGGCGGAGTCTAGCACACCCTCAGGAAGACGGAGTAAAATTAGGCCGAATAACCAGAAGCAAGAAATTATTCAGGGTCTACGAGTGTTTGCACTTAAGATTGATGAGAAGAATGGCTAATAGTTGTTATGGAGAAACTTAGTTAGTATAGGTATTAGATGTACCGGCCGCGGAAACTCACGCGGGATATAAATATAAGAGTTCCTCCCCAGCTATTAGACAGGCAGCAACGGAGAAGAGATCTTATCAATATAACAAGTTATTACCTACACTTCATACTCTTAGTAGTTTTAGCGAAACCAGTATTAGCGATAGAATTACGACGCCTTCCTGACAAGACTCCGTTATTAAATCTCAAACGCTTAACCTTACTCTACTGAGCTCTGAGTTGGTTACCCGTAACACAGACCTATGACTATTTGTAGTCAGTCAACGTGAAGCATAATTGTTTTCTGATTCGGTAGGCTTTTCTGCTCCCACAGATCTCATTTGTATCTTATACTGGATTCCAGTTGTATGAGCAGTGCACACTACCTCTCTCATATATCCTGCAAACAGCTTCCGGCCGGACGGACGGCGACGACGTATACGGTTTTACAGCGAAGCTGCCCATTTCGCGATTTTTGCTGGTCACTAGCAACTTCACACCATACTGGTGGTGATGTGCAGGCCCTTCATCGGGGCCAGAGGGGGGTGTTGGAATTGCATATGCCTAACAACTTGATATTATGTATTAGAAGAATTCTGTAAACGTATTATAGGAAATTGTCATATTTGTTTGGTAATTTGTGGAAACATATTTTGAGAAACAGGTTTGGTAAAACACATTTCAGATTACTGAGAAGCCAAACACTTTATGAATTGAAAATGTGGTTTGCCACCAAAACGCCCTTTCAATTCATGAACTGCTTGAGCCAAACAGACCTTTAGTTAGTATATGGATTCGATGTACTAGCTGCAGCAACTCATATGGGATATACATATACGAGTTCCTCTCAGCTATTAGATAATCAGCAACAGAGAAGAAATCTTATCAATATAACAATTTTTATCACTATTTGATTACCATATTATCCTATTAGCCTTATGTTACGGGTAACCAACTCATAACTCCGTAGAGTATGGTTAAGCGTTAAGGAATTTGATAACGGAGTAATGTCAGCAAGGCTTTATAATATTATTCGCTAATACTCAGTTCACTGAACTACTAAGACTATGATAATATCTTGTTATATTGATAAGATCTCTTCTCCGTTGCTGCTTGTCTAATAGCTGGAGAGGAACTCTTATATTTATATTCCGCATGAGTTTCCGCAGCTGATACATCTCATACCTATACTAAGTATCTCCGTAACATCTACTAGTCTTTTTGTCTTATCAATCCTGAGTGTGAACACTTGTAAACCTAGAATATTTCCCCGCTTTAGGTCCTTCAGCTTATTTTAACTTCATCTTCCTGTGGGTGTGCAAGACTCCGCCAGTCGTAAGTTAATGATGCCTTTGCCATATGAACTTAGTCTGAGTATGCCGTCCAATTGCAAACACACCTGTCGTTTCTCTGCTACCAAGGTGATCTGTCTCAATATCAGACAACGGTGACAACGCATAGGCATGACTGCATTATCTTTATGTAGAATTGGTAGGCTTAGTCCTCCATCGCTTCTTTGATTTGCCTAGCAAGATGACCTTGCAGCCAGGTCTCCTTAACTCTCCTCCGTTCTTGCAGACCCATGACTTATTCGTAGTCGATCAACATGAAGCATTTCTTTTTTCTGATTCGGTAGGCTTTTCTTCTCACACAGATATCATTTGTATCTTATACTGGATTCCAGCTGTTTGAGCAGTGCATACTACCCCTCTCATATATCCTGTGAACACCTTTCGGTCGGACGGATGGTGACGATGTATATGGTGTTATGGGGAAGCCGCAAATTTCGCGATTTTTGCTGGTACCTAGCAACTTCACACTGTATTGCAGACAACGTCTAGACTCTATATCAGGGCCAGAAGGCAGTGTTGAGACTGCATATGCCTAACATCTTACTATTTCAAGTCTTCCTGACATTATTCCTTTAACAAATACTTATACTTCCTCGTCAATCAAAATCACCTATGTTGTTTTTTCCTCACTCCCCAGATACCGGGTCCATAATGAAGCCCAGTTTCTTGTTAATTAATACTTCATAATTACTGTATTTAAACAACAGCCTAATAATCAGAATTTCAGGTATGTTACTGTAAGCCCCTCTAGTTGTATATTTTTTCTGCCATAATTATTTATTATGCAGTTTAAAGTTGCTTTACTAGGCAAGTCGGTATTTTTAAGTTCTACCTCTGAGTCTGTACAGTCCTATACAAAATGTTGTACCTTCAGAGGTTTTATCTGTTTTTTCATTCGATGTGATTTGCTCCTTAAGTCTGACTTCTGGGACCGTATTTACAGTTTTTTGATCAAATATCCGTTTAACAGCTTCTTAACTACATATCATCTATACTGTGCAGGTTCCGGCTTTTTCCCTCCAGGTCTAGGGTGGGGACTACTAATTAAATTAGTACTCGAGTACAAGCACTTGTTTATGGCAAAAAAAATTCCGCTTACTTGAGCGCCAACAAAATATCTGCACTCCCCGTTTTCCGGTTCAGTTACAGATTCTGCTCGAGTAGGGCACAGTAAGAAGACGGATGATTTTTTTGATCAGGAACTTGATATGCCGCTATCATAAGCCCCGGACCATGATAACCCAGGTCTAGAATTTGATGAGACAGGCGGACCGGGATCGACGCATGGGCGAAAACGCGAAGCGACAGGGTCACTTGAGTGACTGTCGGTAAGAATGGAAGAGCCCCCTCATCCTCAACGCCGTAGCGCTGCAGATTGAACAAGGCCCCTCCCTATGATACGGTTCAGTCCTCGAGTACCGTACTGTACCGTCCTCGAGTCGTGTGGCATCCGCACCTTTCTCAAGTACGGTAGCAAGCAATGCCAAGCATCACGTTTTGGACTTCCCACTCCTGATACAGACACCGCGGTGGGGCATTGAGTGACTCGAAAAGCTTGCTGTGTGTTCACAATGGAATGAACGAACGACCGCGATCGATCAGCAATACCCGATACGAGCAAACTTTGAGAAAATGGGATGCCGGCATTTCGAATTGAAGTTACTTGTTTCATAGTATTTCAAACTTAACTTGTCGTGCCGTAGAGCACTAACCGTACCAATATCATACTGTAAGGCTTGAGTTATGATACCACATTGTCCATTCAGAAAGCTGCCCTCAAATCCCTCATTACCACCGCCCATCGCTCATTCCAAACTCGAAGAAAAAAAAAAAAAAATTTTTTCACAGCATTACATGCCCCGCTTAATTCATCGTGAAGCCTTATTTGCCTTTCATGTCCATTTCCCTTTCTCCGCCATCCCCTCTTGGCCCTGTGAACAAATTCTTACCATATCTGACTCCTAGCCAGTCCTGAACTCGAGCGGCCCCCGAGCCAATCCTCTCGTCTGAACCGCCCATCCTTGCATACAGCAACCCTGGTCAGTTTCTGCTTTTTGAGCCTGCTACATACCGCTATGTCCGCTGCCGCAACCCCAGAAATCAGCGCGGCTCTTTTTCCAGTACTAGACCGTTATTTCGAGTTCGGGTGTGTCAGACATCTTAGTGGTGTGAGGCACAGACTGCTCCCTGTAAAGTAAATAGTCTACCGGCACCCCAGCCATACTCGAGTACCGTGCTGCAGATAACACTCGAGTAGTCTTGAGCCCTTGCTAAAATATTCAAGTCGCAAACACACCACACGGTCAGAGCCTCTTCCCGCCATTTACCCTTTCACCACCATCCCCCTCCCGCCGATTCCACTCCCTGTTTCCATCGAGGCTAGTTGCTGCGACAGGAAGGTTTAGGTATCATAGTCGTGAGTCGAGGAGCGGTGCTTCAAGTCCCTCCCGCAAACCGCGTTTCTTTCTTCCTCAAGTCTCAGGTATTTGGTCGACATTTGCCCTTCTTATAGCTCTAAATCGGGGAATTTTCCTTCCCCGGGCACCGTTGAGGCGGCTTTCCCCTGCCACCCACCCTTTCACTCATCCCCACAGCCGGACCGAATTCGGAAGTCTCGCTGAAGGATCCCGACCACGGTTTCCCTGACACTCCGAACACGAATCATTCCCGCTTCCATTGAAAGCTCCTCGAAACACTTTGCCCGTTACCACACCAACTGAAGGGACCCGACCCTGTCTTCTCCCACTCCTTGCCTCATAATTACGTTTCTACCGTACTTGAAGAGGCCAGTTGCTATATGTGGATCTATCGCTCAGGGAGCTATGCTGGGCGAGGCTAGTTCAACTCAGTCCTAGAATTGGCGATTTGTAGGCGGCCTTCCCGGATCTTGTTCTTCTTTGGTCACTGTCTTTGTTGCATTGTCTTGTCTTGGGAGGGGAGGTGTGCCAGCTAAGTCGTGTAGCACCATTCAATCGATATCTACGGGTATTGCAAGTTGATAACACTATTCATTACAAGGGATATCCTCAGAGGAAAAAGAAGCAAAGCAAACTTGGGGGAGGAGAGAGTTCCTGGCAGAATCCTCAAGGGGAAGGGCACACACCTTTTTCCACTGACTGGCTGATCACCCGACTGCTTGACGCTGGGAGAAAAAGTGGATTACCACACTGTCCTGCCGCTAGGCCTAAAACTCTAGTAGCGCAAACGCCGTCGCCTTTGAGCCTCCTTTTCCTGCCACTAAGCAAGAAGTACTTTACACAAGTTGGGGGCGATTCTCCCCCTCCGTCCCTCTCCCTTACTCTATTCTGCGAGCCTCTTTCTGTCTTTTTTTTTTTCCTGCCATCCTGATACTACACTCAACCTACCGAACTTCTATTGTCAACCTTTGCCCCGCTTAACGGCCTGTTTTTGCTCTCGAGTTTAGCTATTTCCTTGCGAACTACCTTACCTTTGAACCAACACAAGAAGGCCGTTAGAGCGAAGCTACTTTTTAACCTCCTTTCAGCCTCTCAGCCTCATCCTCGTCATCAACACCATACATTTAACGACCCGCATCTCGAGTCTGCGCGACAAGTAAAACATTAGGGGATATCTCCGAATTACAAGACGAGTCAATTGCGACTCGCATTGGCTTTATCTATCCCTACTTCTTCACTCAGGTTTATTATGCTGTTTGCTGTCGCCTACGATCCCTACCACCGTCACCAATACCCATCGCACGAGACAAAAATAAGTGAGTTTGAGAATTCCATCCTTTTCGTCCGCGTCATCGTGCTGTTTTTCATGGCCCTTGTTGCGCTTTTTGGTTCCATTCCCTACGTTTTCCAGTTTTACCATCACCCCTAATGCATTTGATATCCGGTTCCTCACTTTTTGGTCCTCGTTTCCCTTTTTTCCTATTCCAATTTTTTTTAATCGTGGTTTTGTCTTTATTCCATTTTATCCCAATTTTACTTCATTTCCGGCAAGCGATGTTTGGGTGAGACCCGAAACGGTTCATGATTGTGATTATGATGATCCCGTCGAGATTGAAAGCGTAGGCGGTGATGATAGGCTTATTTGTGGGGCTCTGTGCTTGGTCAAGAGCCTCACGGCTGAGCCGCATCACCGCTTCGCGGTGACCACGACCGCATCGAAATATCTCTTTCGTGGCCCAGGAATGAATGGAACCACGTTATTCATCACCCTGCATTGCTTCGATCCGTTGCCGTTTTTACCCTGCTAGGCACTTTCCGGTATTCTTTCCCCACTTGAAATCATCGGCTTCTTTTTTCGCCTCCATTATCTACTACCCTTGTTTACCATCATCCTTAACTGTTTTTATTTTATTTTTATAATCTTCGATACAATCTCATTCATTACGCATCATCACCACTGTTCTTATCGCTTTTATTATTATCATTATTTTATTGTTGAAGACAGCTAACCGAGATTCATCTCTTTTCTTCACAGATCCTAACCAGCCAACGACATCCTATTATTGTTCATCACGAACTCCAACTGCTCCATCAGCTGGTCCCAGCAACACCAGCAGAGAAGTAGCAAAACAATTTCCAGCAAGTGAAGTTCGGAATCTTTGTTATCGGTTTCAAAGAATTTGGGGTAAGAGGAGCTATTGATACCCCAATTGCGAAAACCTGTTTTTCCTTCCTTTCCTTGATTTTGTTGGGAAATTCTAATCAAAATACAATCAAGCGGCCCGGCGAATAGTGCGTAGTTTAAAAGGCGATTATTACGAAATCCCAGCTACCAAAAAGTCCAATAAGGTCACCCTTCGATTAGAGCCTCAGTGTAGAGGCAGCGGCTGCAGTGATCACCTAAGCCAGTGTGATCTCTCAGAGCATGTGCCAGAATTTCCTGGGGCGCGGAAAGTGCAGCGGATAACCGAAACATCTCTAGAACTGCCAAGAGATTCATCAACTTCTGCCTCGTTTTTCACCGCCTCGCCAACCCCATCAGACCGGTTGGATTATAAGCCTACCAAACAAAATCGTAAGCTACCATCACCACATACCGAGGGCTCGCTCCAGGCGTTCCCTCAAAAAAACACTTCAACGGACCCCACCAGCAAAATTACGCTGAATTCCTATCTCTACTCTGGGTCATTGGACTCAACCCGCTCCCCGCCGGACGAGTCCTGGTCTCGTGGTTCATCCCCGAGACTAGAACAAGCTCATCCTCATATTCATCCTGACGAGCGGCGTAGCTCGGTGGTATCTTTCGATTCGACAGTGGCTCCTTCAAGTCCCCAACCGGCCAGTCCGAAATCGAAGAAAAGAGAAAGACGGCCGCGAGCAACTCAGGCAGACACCGTTCTTCTCAAATTTCTTGCTCCTGAGCACCCACAAGTTGCAATAAGAGCTGGCGAAAGCCCGCTCTCTTGGTCAACTGGGAGTGAAGGCAACAACGAGGTTGATATGGAGGGCAGTGCACAAGATGGAGATGGCGGAGGAGCTATTGGTGGTAAGGAAAATAGTCGGAACGAGAGCAGGGAACAGTCCACCGATCAGCCGAATGGAGGTACGGGTGAGGCAGGTGGTGAAGGAAGTGCGAGGAGCGGGGGATCTGGAGCTTATGGAAATGGAGGCGGTGATGAGAGGAAAGGAAATTCGGGGGGTGGGATGGGAGGACAAGGAAGTCGTGATAACGGCAAAGACGATGATGAGGATGGCGGGGGCAGGGGCAACGAAAAGAAATGGAAGGAAAAGGATAAGGGCAATAATGAGGATAAGGAACAGGCCCAGTCAACGGAAGCCGACAATATGGATATTGATACCGTCACGGCAGATGCGCCCAAGCGCCCCGATATTCCAAAGCCCGAAAAAGGTGCCCCCCCGTCTGAGTGTGAGGGTTGTCCTGTGGGGGTTGAGTTTTCTTCGTCGGAAACGGCGGTTAGTTTGATGGCCTTGGCGGCTAGTGATGAACGCCAACCCTATACCCCAGCAACATCGTTACCCGGCGTTCTCTCGAAAGCCGGCGGAACAACTTGGGCTCCAAATGCGAGGGCAAAATCGCCCAACACGAGTCAGAGCCGTGGTCCGCCTCCGTCCCCTGGCCCCTCAACGCAGTTGTTTCAGAATAACAAGCTTCCACCTCCGAACTCGCCAACCCAACTTCCCTCAATGATATCAGCCATGAACTCCCAACCAGCGAGTCCGCCCAACAGTCTACCACCCGGAAACGACGGGCGGCACACCACCCTACCACCAGTTTCGTCGATTCAGGTTCTAGCAGACATTGCCGAAAAAGCCATGCCCACCCAAAACTCAAACCCCTGGACCAACAATCGTATGACTTCAACTGCCCGGACGGTCTATCCAACCGTTTCCTCCCATGTGAATGTTGCTCCTTCTAACAGAACCACTCAAGCACCACGATCGCCTGGTCTTTCTGCTCCTCCTGGGCAGTCTCCGCACGGTGGATTCGGTCCCGACGCGAATCCTCGGCCTCCTGTGCACCACCTGACACTCCAACAAAGGCAGTTCTATATGAACCAGGATCCGCCGTCACCCTACTACACTAACCCGCACCAGCACTACCAGTCTCCATATCCCCCAATGAAAGAGGGCGCCTCGCCCAATACCAATGGGTCTCCGGTTCCGTATCAGTCTAGCATTACGCATCCTCGCGAATTACCGGGGGTTTTGCAAAACCATTCCTCGCCTTCAAGTGCACCTGCATTCTTCACTCCTCCAACCCTCTCTGGGCGTAGGGATTCTGCTACCATGGAATACTACCCAGCAGGTAATACGCCACCTTCTGGGCCCAGCACAGGGGACACAATGCCTAGCTCTGGTACCGATGATACAATAACGAGCCCGAGAAGTCGCTCAACTGCGGCTCCCAGTGCCCAAGGGCCGTTGGCTAGCGGTGGATTCAAATGTGAATTTGCTGGTTGCAAGGCTCCTCCTTTTCAGACCCAATACTTGCTTAAGTGAGTTGACCTCTCTTACATGGAGTTAACCCAACTAAATTACCTAGTTCTCACGCCAATGTCCACTCATCGGCGCGCCCGCATTACTGTTCAGTTAAGGGCTGTTCTCGTGGTGAGGGAGGCAAGGGTTTCAAGCGGAAAAATGAAATGATTCGCCATGGCCTTGTTCACGATTCACCCGGTTACGTTTGTCCGTTCTGCCCAGATAGGGAGCACAAGTATCCCCGTCCGGACAACCTTCAACGGTATTATCAGATCTACTCGTAAAAGCCATGCACTACTAACTTCTCTTGCGTTTGAATAGTCACGTAAGGGTCCACCACATGGATAAAGACAAGGACGATCCGCAGCTCAGGGACGTCCTTGCCCAACGGCCTGAGGGTGGAAACAGAGGCCGTCGTCGTCGTTTGGGCTCTTGATTTTTTTATCTTTTTTTCTAGAGTGAGACTGGCCACGATAAGATGTTTTCTTCATTTAGTCCTTGAACCTGCATTCAGTGGGTGGCCTCACGAGTATATGAAATCTTCGATGTGAATTCTATTGGCTTTCTTTTAATCCTCGTTCATTCTTGTTGCTTTAATCGCTTTTTCGGACTCGGTCAAAATTCTGGGCACCACGTTCTTCGTTTAGCTCCTTTGCCGAATAGGATTGGGTGGGCATGTCTAGGAATAAGGCCCAGGATGTGGGATGTTCTGGAGCTTTCGCACAGCGCAACGCGCCTCTGCCCGCTCCAGGAGAGCGGTCATGAGAGGATGGTGATAGCGTATGCATTTACCCTTCTTTCTGATTATTCGTTGTCTTCCCTTTTCGCTGTCCTGCATGACCTTGTTTTCCAACTTCCGCCTTCTTTTACGTTTGGAGTCTTATTCTGTTTTTCCTTTTATTTTATTTCATTCTGTTCATGTGAAGGGTGGAGTCTATTCTTGATTTTTCTATTTTATCTTCAAGTTCGTTTCCGAACCGGTCCTGTTGGTGTCATGATTCATTTGGGTTTCTTTTTCTGCCAATTCTCAAACTTGGCTTTTTGTAGCTTAAAGAATCGGCCGTATATACTGCTTTCATGTGCAAATAGACTCAGCCACTAGATTTTAAATTCGGCTCTACGCATTGCTTAGCACTGTGCTCTGGTTTAGATACACATTGATCGTTGTTCTGGAGTGGTTAGTCGTGAATCCCGAGTGAGTTTTGATGAGCGGGTTGTCGTATGTTGCTGTAGCAACGGCACTAACCTCATTTGGTAACTACACAAGCACAAGAGCCAGATGCAAGCTGGAACTTCTGGTCTTGATATCTCGCCCTATGTTTTGACGACACAGCAACCAACCCGCCGGCAACCCCTCCCGAACGCCGAAAATTCTGCAACTAGAAACCGGGATGTCTCGATTCTCTATTGAAGAAGATAGCACCCCGTGCCCGATCCGTTCATCATTTACACAATGGGAAAACCAGCAGAGTAATAGAAATCCTCCCACATCCTTTCCTTTGATTACTGCTGGGAGCGACATTGGCGACGATGATATTGACGACCTGGACTATACGAGAGCTATACCTACTGATTTTGAACTATTCCCTACTGCTGGACGGAGTCGCAGACGACGAGCAGTTTTGCACGAACCACCTAGGAGAATTACTGGATTTGTGCCGGCTCACAATCAACGAGCTAGTCACGAGAAGGAAAGGGTAAAAGTGAGGGAGCGAGAGCGAGAGCGCGAAAGGGAACGGGAGAGGGAACGGGAAAAGGAGAGCGAGCGCGAGAGAGGGGAGGGGGGGGAGAAAGAGCAAGTAAATCTGCGAGCATCAGAATCAAATTTCTACAATGATGTAGCGTCAGCTCTGCAACCACAACAGAGCCGTGCACAATCTCTGCATCAGCAGCCGCGCCGAATAATAACGAAGCGAAAAATAGATGCCAACAATCGACGCAGAATTAGTACTATGCTCGCTGCCAGGGCGAAGCAGCAAGCAGAAACTTCCACTAGCGCTGAACATAAGCCTGCTAGTCAATTGGAAAGCTCGCAACTTACAAGGAATGAAGTACTCGGGAATAAAACTTATAGCATGGCAAACCTTGAACCCCACCCTCCCGTGGATAAGCTCAAACGACCCGAGAAACCGTTCCTCGCACCACCTAGGCGCAAAACACTTCAGCCCCCGTCGAGGCTTTCCTACCATTCTGGCCCTGATGTTCCCCGTCGTGGGAACTCTGGTGGCAAGGAGAATATGCCGCCGGGAGAGAAAGGAGTCAAAATGAGAGATGCGGAAGTCTCCAGGATGCCAACAAACAAATCCTTTGACGGGAACTTGAATGAAAGGGGTCCCGGGACCAAACACACGGCCCCTTTCAAGCTTATGACTAACCAGCCCGCGCCTGCACCACCGCGAGTGTCTATGAAGAGACGCAGTGAATCCATGGTTCTAGATGAGGATATATCGTTTGGTTCATCTATATCCTCCCCTCAATCTACGAATTCTCGGAGAAGCTTGCTAGAAGGTCCCGGACAGCTCCGCCTAAAGCGTAGGAAAATGAGCAACAAGCTTCTACCAACACCACCATCATTATCACAAGAGGAAGAAGCAGAATTGGCACCATATTCACTTCCTTTGGACACACTACCTCTAGCCGTTTCCTTCCGTCATATGAATGATAGGACAACTAAGCTAGAACTGAATCCTCTTCTCAAAGAAGATATATCAAGAGCAGAGATGTATGAAGACTCTTGGCTGCTCGCCCAAGAATCTTCTGTCTCGCAACTTCTCAATTCGATTCTTTCTCAGACGTTCGCGGAACGTTCGAATCATCTGACACCTGAAATTCGGACGCTATTTATGAACGCATACTCCTCACCGCCGTTTCCGCTTTTGTTCAAACGACTACAAGCTAGTTTGCTCTACGGAGCTCTAGCAGTGCCCAGAGATGTTCTGGAGAAAAGTTCAACTGCGAAACTTAGCGGAAGTGGAGTGGGTCCGAATGGCCAGGGCTGGGGGTGGGCAGAAGATTTAGCTGTGAAGAAGAAGTTTCTCAATCTCTTTATGGAAACTTATGAGACTGTGGCTTTGGTTCCCGGGTTGGAGGTGGTCATTGGCAGAGAGATGTTTGTCACTACTCCTAAGACTGTTTTGGATCAGAGGAAAGTCATCGAGAGCTTTGTTGAAAGGTATCTGATGCGCAGCGAGGATGCTTTGGCTTGCCCTCCAGCCGAGGATACTTGCAGAAGAGGAGCTGCAGAACGGCATTCTCAGGGTGATAATGGAGATTGGGGCAGTACAATCTGGCTGCTCAGGAAGAGTATACTACGCAGCTTGATGCTCGTATTATTGCTGGACAAGGCCAAGTCTCGTGGGATTTTAGGCCGAAGCAATTTGTTCAAGAAAGTTAGTATACCCCTCTGAGCGTTCTTAAAGCTGGAGGCATTAACAGCAATAGTCATCCCCCCACAAATCTTCGACCTCAGTACTGCACGCCTTCTCACGATTACTCCTGCCCTCAGTCGGTGACATTCTGCGACCCCTGGGACATCTCAATTACTTGCCAGAGGTGTCACAGTGTCCACTTGAAGAGTACGAGTACGAGATTACAAATATAGCCGTTGATATGCGTGATGGGGTTCGCCTCTCACGCCTTGTTGAACTGCTCCTTTACCCGGGATCCCCAGCCGCCAGTGCCGGAAGGGCTCCTCAAGGGAAATGGCCCCTTACCTCAAATCTCAAGTTCCCTGCAACATCCAGAGCCCACAAATTGCACAATGTCTCGATAGGACTCTCGGCCTTAGACTCCGTTGGGGGTAACCCCCGGGGTGTTAGAGCGAACGACGTTGTAGATGGATTCAGGGAGAAGACGGTGGGATTACTCTGGGGCATCATGAGTCGGTGGGGTCTGGAACAGCTGGTGGATTGGAACGAAGTAAGGAAGGAAATCCGAAGACTCCAGAATCGCAAGGCGGTGGCAGACAAGAGATACCCCGCTTTGCTCATGATGGATTACTCCAACAACGTGCCCACAGATCATGTTCGGCTATTGAAGGATTGGGCAGGATGCATCGCGTCAGCTCATGGAGTTCAGGTCGATAACCTGACGACAAGCTTCGGCGATGGACGCGTGTTCCAAATGATTGTTAAGGAGTATGAACAGTACTTTCCCGCGAGTGTAAGGAGAGAGAAGAATGCTCCGTTAAAGGCCAAGTTGCGGGCACTCGGCTGTAGCTCCTACTTTGGTAAGATTTGGCTGGGCCATCTGTATGGAAAATGTGTTAATTTTTCCCCAATTTGTAGCTGGTCTGTTTGACGATAGACCAAAATCCGATAGAGTCTTTGATAAAGATTTTGTTGTTGCCGGATTGGCGTACCTGTGTTCGAGGATGTTCCAGTGGTCTGTTAATGAACGGGTATGTCAGATTATCACCTTGCATAAGAGATGAGAGGTGCTAACATTTTATAGGCGGCCACTGTGATCCAGAAGTCCTACCGTGCTTACTTATGCCGCCGCAATGTTCACAAACGGATCAATCTATTACTACTTGCTCACCAATGCGCAAATGTGGTCAATACTCGCAACCGCGTGATCAATGCCACTCTCACAATACAAACTGCCTACCGGCAATATCTTCACATCAAGATCACTAAACTTATTAATAGCATTACGAACATCCAGTCTACTATCCGTGGAAAGTTGTTGCGGCAACAGATGGAGAAATACAGATATATGGTGGTGGACTTGCAGCAGAAGTGGAGAGATATCAGGGAAAATAGGTTTCGGCAGCGGGTCGGAGTCGCAAAAGAGGCTATGACGGGATTCCAGGCCATTGTTCGAGGTCTACTTGTCAGGAAGAGGTATCAAGATCTACGAATTGCTGTATCATTTATTGAAAGACGCAGGAGAGTGTGTTTAGAGGGACGAATAGCACGCGTTCACTACGTTCTTCTAAAAGAGACGACTCTCAAGATCCAAGGATGGTGGAGAGATCAGATAGCTGTACGCTGTCCGAGGAGGGAATTCACGCTTGCCATCCGAAGCACCGTCGGATTACAATCGTTCATCAGAGGAAAATTGGCCCAACACAACTACGAGTCGCTTCTCGCTGCTGCATTGTTCGCCCAAAGACGCTATAGATCTTACAAAGGTGCACAGAGAGCACAATTTGATTTCCTCATCCTCCGATCGGCCACTCTCAGCATTCAACGGCGTTACCGATCTTCTTTAGTAGCTCGAGCAGATAGACTTCGATACGTCGTTCTTCGCACACGTTCAATTCAACTTCAACGGCGTTGGACCGAACTTGCCCGCAGACGCAATGCCGCTATTTGCCTGCAAAGAGTTTGGAGGAAGTTCGCCTGGCTAGTCAGATTGCGAAAGATGCTCGGTGAAGTAATCGCTATCCAGAGTTTATGGAGGGGCTACAAGATACGGCAAGAATCCAGTGCAAGAGTTAGAATTGCCAGGAGACGTGTTTCCAAGGTTATGTCTGCCTCCGTATTGGAAGGGGATACCTTAGTCGGAAGACTGAACAAAGGTGTAGAATTGATGAAGACAGCAGCCGGGTACAGCAGAGGTGTTATGCTACTTGGTATCTTCCTCCCTCCTCCTTCATCTCTAAAGCAAGTAAAAGGAACTGACCGCGAGAATAGAACTCACAACCCGCTACTCACGCGAATGCGCCGCTCTAACCACCGCCAACGAAACAGTAACATCAACCCTCCTCCAAAACATTGAATCCTCAATTAAACAAACCCAGAAATCAGTCTCCTCGATCCCTGCACGTAGCCTGGTCCTAGGGATGAACGTGCTAGCCAACATTTCAAAGTCAAGGGCTGCAGTACGTAGCTTGGAAAAGCACACACTTCCGGTACTGGCAAAGGGCGGAAAGAGGGTGCCCAGTAACAGCAGCAGCAATAACAGTCAGGACATATTAGCGATCCTTCTAGGCGCAACCGAAATGCTTAGAAGCGCACAAGCCAGCACCCCGCAATCGGAGCTGTTCCTGACCGTCGTAGGTGTTTTGAAGGCACTACTCGCGAACGAAGTCATCCGAGCACGCTTCATCTCGAGGAAGAAGTGTATGGAGAGGATTGCCGAGTTGGTGGACAAAAAAAGGACGGGAGGTTCGAAGGCGGGCGCTACCGGTCCTAGAGTGACTGGTGCTGGCGGAAGCAAGGCGGATCCATCAGTGAAGTTATCGGCGCTGGAGGGTATAATTACACTGCTTGGGAATTAAAATTTTTAATGATAATGCCGTATTTACTCGCTAAATCCACCATCGGAGATCTGAACAGAAACCACTGCCCAAACCACAATTGGCTTAACAGAATAGGTTAACAAAACCAATTGATCCAGCAAACTCACCCTCCCCAAGCTATGCTCCATCTAGGGAACAATATTCCTTCTCGGGGGATGTTTCGTCTTTGATGGTGGGATCCGATGAGAGGTGGTGAATCTAGCGAGTAAATACGGTATTACTAGTATTATTTTCATCGGGGGGGGGGTCTTTGAATAATTATAAAATAAGGTTCGGGTAGTGCGCCTATCATGCTGCTTGTACCAATTGTATGTTGAGAACGCGAGAGTGGAGGGTGGCAAGGGGCGGGTTCTGGTAGCGAAGAGGCGGGATCGGCGGTGCGTGTTTGCGTGTTTGCCATGATAGCCGCACCGTTACCGTTACCAAGGTTGTGTTTGAGATTCTTTTTTGGGGGGCTGGTGGAGGGGTGTTTCTACCTGGGTATCTAGTAGCATAGATTTAGAAAGAAAAAATTGCACTGTTTCTAGAGCTAAATAGATCTCCAGTTGGATTATCGTCCAGCTTGTATATTGCGGATTCGGCAAACAGAAGTGCAGACTGTGGTGGTGGTTGAAATCCGATCTTGCACCAGGATTGTCAAGTTTCCATCTTGACAGGAGCCCTTCGCGAAGGGAAAAAAGCTACGATATCACGGCCATCTGGAACTTATCCGAGTGCTAGGTCGTGAGTGTGGCTGAAGAGGACAGGGGGGAGATCAAGGTAACATGTCAGCCAAAAACAGAGGGAACCATACACACACACACACGCCCCACCAGGCAGACAAGCAAACAAGGCGTGCAAAGCAGGCAACAGCAGCGCCTCGTTTTATTTGGTGGGTAGGTTCCGCACACAAGAGGGGAGGAGTCAGAAGCTGAGGAATCGAGGGGAAAGAGAAAGAAGCGGAAGAAGGAGCAGAGAAAAAGCGAGAGGGTATGAGAAGAATCTTCACGGGAGTGAACAAAATAACAGTGGAAGGCCAAGGAAAGTACGGCAGGGGAAGGATATTTACGTCATCTGTCCCGTGCTAGTTGGGCGTTCTTTCTCCCGCTGTTATTATACCTTCAACCTTGACCTTCCAGTCCCCTCTTGGGATTTCTTCACGGCGATACGGAGCAGGGAGAGAATAAGGAACTACTTCTTATTTTTATTATTATTATTATTATTATTATTATTATTATTATATTATTATTATTATTATTATTATTATTATTATTATTATTATTATTATTATTATTATTATTATTATTATTATTATTATTATTATTATTATTATTATTATTATTATTATTATTATTATTATTATATAGTAGCGATAATACATTTTTGTAGGGTTTCTTGTTTGTCGTGCTCTTTTATACAAGTACAGGTGCTAGGGGTAAAGTTTTCGTACAGGACAGGGATTATTTTGCGGGTTAACCTAAGTTAACTATTCGGATACTTTATCCCTATGCCTTGTACCTGTACAAGTAGAGCCAGATTAGGATGAGGGAACTCCGTGGCCGGAGTGTTTTTTGCGGGGGAGATATTGTGCATCTTCAGCCGCCGAACAATTTTCAACCACAAGTCTAATGAAAATTATGGCTCCATCAGGTGATAGAGTGGGTGATACTCTACATCAGTAGGGAGGGAATAGAAATATCTTGAATTTTCGTATAGATATTGGGGTTCCAAGTCTTGCCTGTTCCAAGGGGAATGTCCGGGGTATTCTCGAATAGGGTAATTACTGCTAACCTCCTTGGCATGTACTGTTAAACAACATTTGCCAACACATTAACCCGTATAAATTTCAGTTTTGGAGAATTACCCTGCTGTTAAGGAACGAGGATGAATGTCGCGGCTACAGAGTTCCCTCACCATCCTGTCCGTGGCTTTTATCCTACTTTTTTGTTCCGCCTCGCCACAATCCTCCTTCAACGCGTCAGGCGTCGCAACAAAATCCCCGCCGTCCTTGACCACCTCACCTTTTCCCTAAACGCTCTCTTTTTTTTTTTCTTTTTTTTTTCTTTGATTTCGGGGATTCCTTTCTCTCTCTCTCTCTCTCTCTCTCTTATTATTATTATTTACAACTAGCGGAGCCGCTTGATCCGTTCTTTACGAAAGGGGGAGAATATTCAAAAGGGAGAAAAAGACAAAAAGGGTTATTTTTTGGGCGTGTATTTCTTTTATTTTTCCCGCTTGTCCTTGTGGTTTAGTCATGGTTGTCGTCGTCGGTTAGCTGAGAAGCCCGAGCAAAGAAAAAAAAAAAAAAAAAGAGGAAGGGCAGGAGTGAAATTAGCGACTGACCTACCACACAACCACCGCCGACCACCCGCCGACAAAGCTTCCCTCCTTCAACTTTCTCGAGTACTCAAAAACCACACAACCACTTAGTTCGCCTAGCAGCGGTACATCGAACATTTGACAATCTTTTACATCGCTCTTTACTTATCTCTAATAGCCTTCTTGACCCCATTCTACCTTATTTAATTACGACATCGCTTAGTTTGTTTTGAACGCGCTTTGTCACAATTACTTTTTATCAACACACACATTTACCCCCCTCCCCGTCACATAAAATTTGCCTTTGCATTAACATAATCATCTCACCACTCGAGTAATGCCAAAGATGCCTCCACGTCCAGGGCGCAAGAGAAAGAGACAGTTAGATGATCCGCTTGCCTCAGACTCCCAGGATGAGGACTTCAGCGACCAGGTTCATTCCCCCCGGAAGAGAACTGCGGGCAAGGGAACAGTTGGCAAGAAGACAGCGACGAAGGGGGGTCGCAAGACCACCGCAACCAAAGGGAGGCGCGGCAAAAGGAATACTTACCATTCGGATGATGATGACATCTCTATCAGTGGCGATGGTCTGAGTGCGGCCTCCGACGATGAGCCTGTCACCCTCGGAGCTAGCGGCAGACCTCTTAGAAGTTCGAGAAAAACACGGCCTGTCAATTACGGAGAAGAAAGCGAGGACGTGGAAGAACCTTCCTCCTCTGAGGGCAGCAGTGGTCGGGAGGGGGAGGAAGAAGCTGATGATGATGTTGGCAAAAAGGGAGCTAAGGCCCCTACTAAAAAACCTTCAATGCTAGTTAAGATCAAGATTCCTCCTGATCTTAGGAAGGAACGCAAAGGTCGGAGTGCTGAGCCGGAGACACAGAATGAAGAGCAAGTACCGACCCGTCGCACGACCCGCGCTACCTCTGCGACCGCTCAGTCGCGTCCCGCCGTCGGGGGCAAAGGCCCGCTCAAGTCCACTACGAGGACCCGTGGAGGCAGTGCCGGGCCCTCGGCTGTTGGGGGTGGCGTGGCTCGTAGAAGCACCCGCCTAGGAGCTTCAGAAGAGCCCACCCTACAGCTTACAAATTCGGGCAAACACTGCGAAATTGTCAGACAACCTGGGGCCGACGATGTTATTTTGGAAGAGAGAGAGAGCCTCACTGAGACCTCTTCAAGAGAAGCTGTAGAGTCTGGTGCTACCGTCGGAGTTGATGAGCAAGCTTCCCAAGTGGCCGAATCCGCCACAGACGGGAATGGGGGTGTGCAAGGTACCGATGGGGAGCCAGACGGGGTTAACCCACAGCCTATGGACGACGAACCCGGCAATGATGGCGTGCCTCCAGAGGATGAAGATGGAGATGATGATGACTCCGACGTCCAGCCTAGTCGGCGTAGCGGCCGTAAAGTTGGTGATGTATCCTCCATCCGTGGTAGCACCGCTTCCCCGAAAGCAACCAGAGATACTGAGATCACTCCGGATCTAAAAAGAGATAAGCGAGGTCGGGGGCGTCGAGGTCCCGGGAGAGCCACCAGAGGTGCCAGTAAAAAGGCTGGAGATAGTAGTGAGGAGTACCAAGAGGAAGAGGGTGGTGATGATACTGGTGACGATAGCATGTCTAATGGGTCATCGCCATCAAAACCGCCTCGCTCCGGTCAAGCTGAAATCGACTCCGGCCCAGAAGATGAGTCCTCTGAGCACACGGGCCACGGTCGTACCCGTAAAGGTAAACGCCCAATGTCAACTTCACAGTCGTCCAGAAAGCGGAGGGCAACATCGTCCGCGGAACTCAGCCACTCCGAGCACGTAGAGCTCCACCAGGAGTTGGAGGAACTACTTCCATCTCCCAAACGTCTCAGACACCGAGCGAAGCGCGCCGCCGCTTTGGAAGGTGAAACTGCTCCAGAGAGGACGCTCCGCCGCAGAACCCAGAATGTCGATTACCGGATTTTGCGACCCGAGAGTGCTCAATTGATTGAACCGGACAATAGTGGTGATGACGAACCTAGAAGGAAGACTGCTCCAAGCGCGCAAAAGTCTTGGTTTGACACGACTGGACCTTTCGGCGGCAGTGTTTCGTTTAACCCATTCGGACGCGGAAGGCCCATGAATCCCACCGTACAGGATGATTCCGATAGTAGTGACGATGAGAGGCCCACTCGGCCAGGGATGTATGGTGGTGTAGTTGGTGCTGCTGGAACTATCATGACTCCAAGCACTGCCACGGCCGGCTTATTACCTCCTTCCGCGCAATTACATGGCAGCGATCCACTGGGAGGTGCACCCGGTTCTTTGGGCAAGATGAGCAAGGGGAAGAATGCTAACGCAGATATTGACCCCTTGGGTGCTGCCGATAGTAATGTGGATTTTTCAAAAGTTGGTGGATTGGATGTTGTCATCCAAAATCTCAAAGAAATGGTTCAATTACCATTAACTTATCCGGAATTGTTTTTAGCCAAGAAGATTACTCCTCCTCGTGGTGTGCTCTTCCATGGCCCTCCTGGAACCGGCAAGACTTTGATGGCAAGAGCTCTGGCTGCGAGCTGTAGTACAGAAGCTAGAAAGGTTACATTTTATATGAGGAAGGGGGCAGATTGTCTCAGCAAATGGGTGGGAGAAGCGGAACGCCAACTCAGGTTACTGTTTGAAGAGGCAAAGAACAACCAGCCGAGTATCATTTTTTTTGACGAAATCGATGGTAAGACCTCTGTGATTCATTTGTTCTCAGTATGGGAGCTAATTCGTGAACAGGACTCGCCCCGGTTAGATCCTCAAAGCAGGACCAAATCCACGCATCGATAGTGTCAACCATGTTGGCGTTGATGGACGGTATGGATGGCAGAGGACAGGTCGTTGTAATTGGTGCTACTAATAGACCCGATGCGGTGGATCCCGCACTGCGTCGCCCCGGGCGTTTTGATCGAGAGTTCTATTTTCCTCTCCCGTCAGTGGACGCGAGGAAGTCCATTCTCGACATCCATACCAAGGGATGGAGCCCAGCTCTACCAGACGTATTGAAGGAAGGGTTGGCTTTACAGACCAAAGGTTACGGCGGTGCTGATCTAAGGGTGAATTGATTAATATAGTACCTTTCTAGATGGGATCTCGTGCTAACGAATATATATATATATAGTCACTATGTACTGAAGCGGCGCTCAATGCTGTCCAACGAACATATCCTCAGATATATATGACTAGTGACAAGCTCGCCCTCGACCCCACCTCCATTCACGTCACTGCCCGTGACTTCATGCTCGCGATGAAAAAGGTGGTCCCGTCTTCACAGAGATCCTCATCTTCTGGAACAGATCCTCTACCACCATTTATTGAGCCTCTGTTGATTGGGCCTCTTGAGCAATTAAAAAAGTGTATGGAGGGTATCATTCCGGAGCGCAAGCGATTGACTGTGTTGGAGGAGGCCATGTACGAGGACGACCAGGATTCGGATGGTGGTTTCTCACGTGAAAATATGATGCAAGGTTGGTGTCCGGTTGGGCTCAAAGAGGCTATTAGCTAACCCGTTACTTCAGATTTCGACCAAGCTCGTGTTTTCCGCCCCCGGATGTTGATCCATGGTGCTTCCGGAATGGGGCAACAGTATCTTGCAGCAGCGCTACTAAACTATTTTGAGAAGTTGCATGTTCAGGCATTTGATTTGGCGACCTTAGTTGGTGATTCTGCAAGGGTGGGTTATTCCAATCAGGTAATGATTTGGTCTTTGCTAACTCATGGGTTAGTCAGTTGAGACTGCCATAGTGCAGTTGTTTGTTGAGGTCAAGCGGCACAAGCCGAGTGTTATATTCATCCCTGATGTGGATACCTGGTATAGCTCTATTGGCCAACAAGGGTTGATCACCTTCAAGGGTTTACTGAGAAGCATTCCTGCAAACGATCCGGTTCTTCTCCTTGGAGTTACGGACTCCGAGCTTGAAGATATGGACCCCATGTTGTTGCATGATCTTTTTGGGTTCTCCAAGAGGGATAGATTTAGAATTCCAATGCCTAATGAAGTTTGTATTGCCTTTTTGAACTGGTGGAGTTTTCTTACTAATGTTGCTGTAGGAGGCGCGCCGGAAATACTTTGATAGATTAATTTCTTATATTCAGAAGGCTCCTGATGAATTCCCGCCCGATCCATCGACAAGGAGAAAGCGGGAGCTTCCTGTTCTGCCTGTTGTCCCGCCCCCGCCGCCTCGTGCTATGACAAAAGAAGAGCGCAAGGCACAAGAAGCGAAGGATAAGCAGATCAAGAACTGGCTTAAGATAAGGCTATTTTTTGCCATAGATGCTGTTAGATCCAAACTTAGACGGTTTAAAAAGCCTGTGCTCGACTACGAATTAATCAAGCACCTATTCGAAGAGCCCGAGGTCAGCTCAGACCTTACCACCCAAGGGACTGCAAGCAATTACCAATTGCTCTTACCCAAGGATATACACTCTCCACCGAAGGTCATTGACACTGCCACCGGCAAATCCTTTTACAATATGGACATGGACGTTATTGAAGAGAGGGTTTCGAATGGCTATTACTGTAGTGCTAAGCAATTTCTGCGGGACGTGGAATATATCAGGGATGATTGGATGGAGTTGGGCCACAAGGAGCCTAGAATGAAGGTCAACGAGCTCTTGACCCATCTCGAAGTCATAGCTACGGATATAGAGGTAGTGGATCAGCCGATGGCGGCCCAATGCGCGGAATTATGGGCTCGCGAGCGCAAGAAGATGAAAGAGCGAACCGAGAAGGCTGAGCGTCAGAAGCGTGCTGAGGGGGAAGCGCGCTTGGAAGCAGAGAAGACCCGTGCTTCACTAGATCGTCAGAGCCCTCCTGTCGAGCCACAGATCCAAGGTGAGTTGGATAAATCGCAAGAAAGGCAGGCGGCTCCCACCCATGCCACTGGAAACGGCGGAGATGTTAGCGTCAATGTTAGCGCAAATGCAGTCGTTTCGGCTACATACCCGCCGTCCAATGGAGTTGGAGGATATAGTCATATGAGTTCGGGCATGGAAGTTCGGGCATCCCAGGTCTCGCAGAATGATGACCTTGTCAATACTGGCACGGGCACTAGTAGTCGCCAGGGTAGCCCTACAGCGCTGCATTCCCCTCCTTCACAGCACATACAGTCCAGCGAACATGCCAGCGCCTTTCAAACCGCCATCTCCAGCATTCCTGCCAATTTTTCGCAGTCGTTGGCGGCGGCAGACGGGATCCCGCAGATGACATCTCAACCTGGAGCTGCACTCGGTGTCACTCCCGTCTCTGAATTCTCCACAATCATAAATTATGCCTCCACGACTACCTCTGGAAACCGCACGAGCGATGGAACAGCAGGATTGAACTCCCAACCGTTTTCTAATCCTTATAGTAACAGCAACGGAACTCCCCGCCCTATGAACCCACCTTTATTCCATAACTTTGGCGGAATATCTACCGGTGATTCTCAGCTCCCTGACACCCAAGGTACCCAATCCCCTCTCCTTCTTTTCCTCCTCTCTATGACATGGCTAATGAATGGGGAAAAAAACAGTAGTCCCCTCTAGCTCCTCCGACTCGGCCCCTTCGCAAACCTCCACCGCCCCGCATTCCCAACCCTCCTCCCAACCTCACCTGCACAACTTCTCCCACCCCGCGCCCCCCTTATTCGCTCTTCCCCCTCTACAAACCAAAAAAATCTGCAACCCCACGCTCCTGGCTAACCTGCACAACCGCCTCGCCGCCGAGACGCGCAGATACACCGTCGAGCAGCTCGAGCAGGTGAGTAGCGCTTGTATGAGTAAAGTGTGGGAAATGCGCGCTTGCTGGAATCGCAACGAGATTATCCGCGAGGTCGGAGAGATATTCGAGGAAGTGGACAGCGACATTAGAGGGGGCGGAGGTATTGGGGATGGAAGTTTTGGGTCTGCTTGCTAGGTTTGGTTGGCTTGGGTTAGGTTGGATTGGGTTAGGTTGGATTGGGTTAGGTTGGATTGGGTTAAGTTAAGCTAGGTGTTAACTCAAAAAGGGAGGGAAGGGTATTTTTCTTTCTTTTTTCTTTTATTCTTTTCTTTATCCCTTTCTAGTTTCGCCCTTGCTTCCACTGGGTGATTATTTTTTCCCTTCTAATCTCTACATTTTTTTTTTTGTGGGGGGAGGTTTTTTTTTTTATTCCCTTGCCTTTTCCCCTCATCTTCATGATAGTGATGGTGACAGTACGGAAAACTCATCATCGACCGCGATACACACCTGTCAACAATGCGCACAATCTACCCTTCCTACCTCTTCTCTATTTTATCACCCCTCCCCGTACTTCCTTCCAACTAACCAACCGATCATACTCACCGACCTAAGTTAGACCTAGAACCCCTCCTATACTGTACAATACTAATGCCATTCTCCATCTGTCTCTATCCCCTTCTACCTCCTCAGATATTAGCGTTACTGTTCTTAACTCATTTACTATTTCATTCGTGGGTTGTGGGGGGGTGTTGTTATCGTGGGTTCGGTTCTTTATTTGTTTATCTTATCTTTCTTTGCAAACTGTTTTTGTGAGATAGGGTTTTTTTCACTAGTTACTTGTATGTTCTTGGAATGGAATGGGAATGGGAATGGAATGAAAGTAGCGGGGTTTATCGTACCTACCAAAGGTACTTATTTGTTCACGGGGTTGATGGATTGACGGATGGATGGGTTGACGAAGAGGTTAGATGTTTGTACGCTCTTTTTTTTTTTTTGAAATGTCATGTTTTGTCGCTCGTGGCTTATAGTTGGGTGACCGTAGATTGGTGGGATGGTGTTGGTAGAGTTCTGTAGGGTTGACCTCACGGATTGTAAAGTACGCAAGTGACGCTGCATGTCGGTCGGGCTCATATTCCAACCCACAAAGCACAACCATCCTCCCCCGAGAGAACTCGACCCACAAGCACCGAGCATTAGTCTGAACATGTTATATTGTTGAGAAGAAGAAAAAACAGTTAAAATGACTACCAAATAAAACCCAAGTTATGAAATAAACAAGGAAAGAAAAGGCGAGAGATTAGGTAAAAAAGTTGTTCCCAGCAGTCCAACTCCAAGCTGGAGGAAAAAGCTACGACTCGGAAACCCTTTAACTCCGTATGCATGACCACAAAAGTTAGTGTTCGAGGTCCTTGTTTACATAAGTTGACTGTTGTTGATATATTAGAGTGCGCACAAGTTCATTCATTGATTAAAAGGTGGAGAGGTACTCACCAAGCCACCGAGAGATTTCTCAATGATCCCGATCGCCTCATCGATCTGTTCCTCCGTAATTACAAGGGGAGGAGCAAGACGGATGATGTTCTGGTGAGTAGGCTTAGCCAAGAGCCCGTTATTACGAAGTAGTAGACAAAGGTCCCAAGCGGTACGACCATTAGTCTTGGACTCGTCAATAACAACCGCGTTCAAAAGCCCCTTTCCACGAACAAGTTTGATGGCAGGTGAATTAATTGCACTGAGTCCAGCGCGGAATTTCTGTCCCAAAACCTCGGACCGTGTAGTGAGATCCTCATCGCGAATCACCTCCAATGCAGCGATCGCAACGGCACAGCCAAGAGGGTTACCACCATAGGTTGACCCATGAGTTCCGGGCTGGATACACAACATGATATCCTTGTCAGCAAGAACAGCGGAGACAGGGTAGACACCTCCGGAAATAGCCTTCCCGAGGAGGACTATGTCAGGACGGATACCGGAATGCTCGGAGCAGAGAAGACGACCAGTCCTTGCAATCCCAGTCTGAATCTCGTCGCAGATCAATAGGACGTTATGCTTCTTGCAAAGAGCATGGACTTTGGCAAGATAGTCATCGTCCGGAACGACGATGCCTGCCTCACCCTGGATTGGCTCGATAAGGAAGGCCGCAGTCTTTTCCCCTTGTGACTCAAGAACCTCTTCGATATCCGCAATGTTGTTATACCTAATGACTTTTCCAGTTTTGGGGCATGTGGAGCCGATATTTGGAAGGTATGGGCCATAATGGTCACGGGACTCTGGGTCCGAAGATAATGAAATTGCGGCGAACGTACGACCGTGGAAGTTGTCAGAGGCACAAAAGATCAATGCTTCGTTCTCAGGAATGCCCTTCTTTAGATAGCCCCACTTGCGAGCAAGCTTGAGACTAGTCTCAACAGCTTCGACACCAGTGTTCATAGGAAGGACCATATCGTAACCGAAGTACTTTGTAACACCGAATTAGACGGCTCATATATCAAATGAAAGACGAATATCGCAAACACACCTCAGTCACAAACTTCGAAAACATTGGGAGGACATCGTTAAGGAAGGCTCTCGAGGAGAGGCACAAACGCTGGGCTTGAGTGACTAAAGCACCGACAATCTTGGGATGACAATGGCCCTGGTTGACAGCGGAGTAGGCACTCAAGAAGTCAAGGTATTGTTTACCCTGACAAAATTAGGCTCATTAGCACCCAACTCGAAGCTGAAGAATCTTTTTTAACACGTGGCCGGGGCGGCGGGTTGAAGTATAAGCTCTGTCAACTAACCTCAGGATCCCAAACATGAACACCCTGAGCCTTCGAGAAGACAATGGGCAACGGATGATAGTTGTGAGCCGCATACTCGTGCTCATACTTCATTGCCAATTCAGAAGAGGGAGCATGGATAGAGGCTTCAGATTCTGAAACTGAAGTGGCGGCCCCAGTAGTAGTGACGGCTGCAGGAGACATGGCTATTTTTTTTTTCAATCTATTGGCCGCCGTTCACGATCCAAGCTTCACAGACCTTGAGTAGCAACAGGGAAACCATTGTACTTACTTGTAGACTTGTTTATTTCAGACTAAAGAGGAGTATAGATATTAAAAGGGCTCGGGACGATGGGAGAGGAGGTGTGCAGAAGGGAAATGAAGAGGAATTGGGCGGCGGGAGGTTTAAATAGAAAGGGTGAATACCTTTGGAAACAATTGAGTTCAGGATGGATGCTGAACTAGACAAAAGCTATAAAGTACCGAGATGCAGGACAAGGAGGTAGCGGTGATGGAGTGGTAAGGGTTGGGGAAAGGAAATTGTGGGAGGTGGAGGAGAAAAGAACAGTGAACGAAGAAAGGAAGCTAGTGGTGGGGCTTGTCGGCTGGAGGCGGCTCTCCGGCGTAGGGTGTAGTCTACTCGAGTAAGTTACAATTCCAACTGCGATACAGGTAGACGGATAGGGAGTAGTGCTCCGTTGAGGAAGAAAAGGGCAGCGCACCCAAATCACCGCCCCATATTGGTTGGGCTGCACAGTACCCTATCTTACTGTACTCGAGTACTGGTGTACGAGTAATTCTGAGTTTACGAAAACCCAACCTCCAGGCCCACCTACGTACCCCCACCCTACCTCATAGTATATCCATCTATCAACATCTGCCTTATATTCTCTTGCGCACGGTGCAATGAATCGGGGCCGCAGTCCAGAGTCCAGCCCATCCATCCAACCACATCCATTCATTCACTTCTATTGGAGCCAAAGGGAAAGAAGAGGAGGAGGAGGAGGAGGAAGAAAAGAAGCCTTCCGAACTGCGTCTCCTGGCCTACACTAACTTAATCTTACCAGCCACCATCACCACTACATCATCCCCTTTGGGCCTCCCTGAAGCATTGTGTCCCTTCCTTGGAGCGTGGGTCGTAATTTGCAGCATCTCATGAGACAAAAGAGGGAGTAGGTAGGCCAATGGATAGCCTGATGATCCGTTGTCCGTCTCGTGCCAGTACGGTACCGGTATTCTAGAGTCAGATATGTACTTGTACCCTATCAAGAGCTTCGGTAACTAAAAGTTACTGGAGTAAGGACCCTGCACGCACATCAACCCCACCAATCAGCCTCCAAAGTACGATAATTTATTACAAGTCTGTGGCCCGGTTCAACCCCAGCAATCCATCCACCTCTACCACCCCCCTTTCCATCCATACATACCTGGATAGGTCTACTCGAGTAGCTAGGATAAATATATTATGATATCAAATCCTTGGTCATGCAAATCCCACAAAAATTCTGGAGGCGGCCTGCAGGGACTTGATCCAGAAACGGTGGAATCGACAAGGATGTCTTCGACATTCCACGACGGGAACTTGTGCGGGGTTCGTGGCGGCCTAAGTTAATGTAAGAACCTGCCATAACTCAAGTAATGTCGATCCAATCCACCCCACGAAACACAATTGAACTTGTTTCCTGGGATTTTTCAAGACTTTTGGACGGGACGAAGCGCGCGAATGGACCCTTTAATATTCTTGAGCACTACTCTTTTTTTTTTTTTTTAATGCTTCTGCCTTCCTTTAGTTGAGTTATTGTTTAACTTTGGCCCTATTTCGCGTTACCTGGCGAAGGTGTCTTCACCCAAGCCATTCTTCGGAATCATACACACACACCTTAATCTCACGACAATTAGAGTAACGTCACCGGTTCTTGATGAAAATGAAAAATATTCCAATTCGACATTTCCTTGCATGAGCGAATGTAGAAGGAAAATCCGTGAACCTTTTACGTTTCACTTTCAGTGTGTTTACTCGAGGAAAACTTGGTTTCGGACTCTCTTACTCCTAAGTGACATCCAAAGCGAACCATCGTCAGCACCTACCTCTAAGTGTTAGATTCGATTTTGAATACCCCCAAAGCCCCACCGCCAAATGGACCAAGGCAGCGGCTTCTCCGTCAACACATTCCTCTAAGTGTTAGACCGAGAATAGGGAACCAACAGAAGGTAGGACAATCCTTGTAAACATGATTGGGAAAAATAAAAAGAGAAGAAAAAAGGTGCCCCCATCCAACCCTTCTGTGACAGCCCCAGAGATGACACGATAATAATAATGTAATAGATACCACGCTTCTTCGGATTAGTTTGCCATTAAGTGTTGGATACATGCGGCGCGCATCGAGATGGGAAGCGGAGGGGGTACTGAGGGGGGCGAGAGTCCGATTGCAGCTCGCGATTCGGCCAATCTCGGGGAAAGCTAATGAAGCCGGGTGAACATGTCCACACCACTTTGCCGGTCTTGTGGTTCAGATCCTACTTGGAAATAGTTTAATTGGCAGCTCCCGGCTTGGGCTCGAGTACAGTAAAAGCATCTGCAAATACAATGCCAACTTGCTTGAGCCCTCATGCACTCTACAGTACTGTACTGTACTGTACTCGGGTAGCGGTACCAGAGTCTCAGGTCGATACCGGTACTGGCAGCGCTGCAGTACGACACTCCTGCTGTGGGCACAAGCCATGTCTAATATGCTACACTGTTTTTCTGGTCATGTGTGAAGCCAATCGAGTGTTATACCTTGTAGTATTCGAGCACGATACGGCAGAGTAGGAGGACGGGTGTAGCAAAAATGGCATCGGCACCCTTTGGAATTCGAGGCAGACGGCATAAACCAACTTATAATACTGGTGCGATGTCTGCTCTACTCGTAGCGCCTATCATGCTGTGGATGCCCGCAGGTCGAGACCTTAGCCACGGACGGTGAGTTAACGTCGGCTGAGACATGCATGGTGGATATCCCGTGACCCAAACCAATGTCTTACGAAGGACGGACGTTGATGCATGGCACATCGGAAACATGCGCTTCTGCGCAAAACTATACCGCACTCTGCCGAGGGGAAAGTTTTCAAGAAGATCCAACATCCTATAGGTACTGATTCCTAAGAAAATATCGAAAACAAGCTGGAGTACAACCCAGATGCGCAGTGTCCCTTCCTCTGATGTGCATATAAAACAAGTTGCTTCAAGTAACTGCTCGCGGCTCTATACCGTCAACGGAGGAGGAAATATTCGGCGACATTTCATTATCCCGCGTCCGGGTTGCAGGAATTCCCCTGATGCAATGCTCGAACAAAGTTTGTCGAATTGTACCAACCTGCGCAAACGATGGCACTTGGACTCTCCTTCTGAGCTAGCTATAAGCCCAGTTGTTCCAGAAACTGGGTACATTGACAAATAACCCACCTGTACTCGGGATATGTACCTATTATAGTTATGTGCACCACTGAGTTTGATCCGCAATTCCCATGCAATGCTAGTATGTATCCGGCTCTGGGGAATCCGGTTCGCCTACACGATATGTGCCAATACTCTAAGGAACATTAACAGCGCAACCTATTCGACCTCTCGTGAAGCACCCCAAGTCAGCTGATCGGTCCCATAACCGCGGCCAGGAAAATCAGAAATGAAGATGCTGCACTACAATTTCCAGAAATGAAAGGCACCGCATCGGTGGATGTCGTGTTCGAGAGCTGAACCAGGGGCAAAGTGTAACCCCTTCCTTACTCAAGCACGGATCGCAACACCCAAGTGCTCGAGTGCGCCCGCCGGGGTCGATGGCTTTGCGTTCTCACGATGCCGATCGATCCACAACGGTAACTCAACAGTGATCTGATCCTAACAACCGCCGTGTCATACGGGAACCCCGTGGGGGGCTAATCTCCTTAATCTCGGTTGGGCGTGCAATTATCGGCGCATAATCACCTATCTCCAAGTAAATAATTTCTCTCCGCCAAGGTTCCCCTGCCATCTATCCCCTTCAAAAAGTTGGATGCGAATAAAGTTGGGATACTAGACCAATCACAATCCATCACTCTACTTCCTTTTCCAAGTGGAGAGCATTGTATCTAGTCGCACTATCATAGTATAATAGAAACTGGGCTCTATCCGCGAGTCAGGGGGTAGCCATACTTACGTACCCCTCAAGCAGACACAAAAGCGCTGCTATGCCCATACCTAGACACATCCACACGGCGATTCGAAAACTGTGTGTACTGTGCTATTTACTCACTAATTACCAGTACGAGCTTGGTGCCAAAATTCGCTGACCCCCCCACGTTTTACACCAAAAATGGGTGTTTTTGCTTTGCAAAATCACAGTTTTGTTGCTCTACAAAAAATGGAAAAATTCAGTAGCATCTTCAGAGACATCTAGATATTACTACCCATAAGTATCAAGCTGTGTTAATAAATGTCCATGTCACAATTCCCTAAAGCATGGCCATGGTCGAAAGGTACCTCCAATTTTGTATGAGGTTCCCATACAAAAGGAACATTGCGACCATGTTTAATCTGGACCCTAGGCTCCCAGCCATTATTCTGCTGAGAGAAAATTCCAATAATTTTTACCCACAAAACCTAGGCAATTCCCCATATCATGGTATAAATTTCATCAGTTCTTTATTGTTTTTGGATGAGCTGTGACTGCGTGAAATTAGCCACTTTTGGTGTAAAACGTGGGGGGGGGTCAGCGAATTTTGGCACCAAGATCGTGCATAAAAGCAGCCCTACACTTGAAAACACTGTTTCCACGTCACTAAAGCTGACTACGCCCGCAGCAGAGGCGAGCAGAAAGACTGACAAAAAGTTTTCTTCGCATCCCTTATATTTTAGAGATCTATGGCTGCTCTAGAACGGCCTTTCCGCGAACGCAATACTTCCGCCCCACAAACAAAAAAAACCATCAAAGCGCAAATGAGCCAGGAATATTTCCGAAACATCCATGTGCGAAGGAAAAAAAAAAAAGAAACACAACATACTCGTACGAGTACACTTCGAGAAACTTATTTATCGTGCCAAGATAGATATCCCACAAATAACCAGACAAACAAACAAAAAGAAATACCCTCCCTGCATCTAGATTAAGCCAAAACCTGGCTTATGTAAATAGAGTCTCACCAACACCCTCTAATACTCTCGACAAGCCTCCACCTCGCATCCCACTCCCTCAGCGCGCCACCCGCACGCCTCCCCGTAACCGCCTCCTCCCCACCCTGCATGAAATAGGCCACCGATTCATGAAGCGAGTACATACTCAACCCCTCACGAACACCATCCCTCCTTCCCACACCCTTCCCCCAGAAATCCAACGCCCAGACCCTTCCTTGCAAACCGGCATACACCGTCTTCCCGCCACCGCCAAGAGCGAGGGAGTGCACGGGGCTTGCCCGGTCACCCTCAGTGCCAGATTGTATGTATGTTGCCCAGTTTTTCGGCGGGGAGGCAGGGGGGAGGCAGGAGGGGGAGCGGATATCGAAGTATTTTAGCAGGCCGTACTGGCTTGCGCCGGTTACGAAGGCGTGGCTAGAGAGCGGAAGGAGAGAAAATATGGGCGATTGGGAGTCTATGGGATCGTGAAATTGGGAGACTGCGGGTTGAGAGGTGCGGAGGTCGTGGAGCCTGAGTGTACGTTAGGTAGTGGTGGTGGTGTGAAGAGGAGGGGGAGGGGAGCTGCCTTGCTATTCCATCCCAGCATCCGCTGAGGAATACATCCCCATTAGTACCGGCACCCGCAGAACCTCCTGGTAGAGGCTTAATAGCGTAGATAGAAGAACTCCTCATGTCTGCACAGTCTTTCGCTGAAAACTCCCTTATTGGTTCCTGCACAAGTCCCGAGGGTGTGATTGCATGGATAGCAATCGGTTTGGTAGAAACCTTCCCCACAGCGACCTTTGTACGATCTAGGAAAGAAACCTCCCATGGCTGCTCATCAACAAACTGTACTTCAGACGCTTCACTAATCATCCTCGCCGGCTCCCCCACATTAGCAGGTTGTCGAACATTGTAAATGCTCAACGATGAATTGTTCAATATCGCCCCAATCAGAACTCCCCCTCTATTTCCCTCATGCATCATATCCATCCCCTTCACCATCCTTCCATCCGTACGATACTGAGCCACAACCTTGGGTCTGCATGTGCCCCCAACTCTACCCCGCGTATCCAACTCCAGCATTTCTAACCTGCCATTCGCCCTCCCGACAAGCGCGACCTCCACATCCTTATCCCCAACCTTCTCATGCGGCCTCAACAAATGCAACCCCGTAACATCGTCTCTCCCCCCCCTCTCCTCGCGGTTCTCGAACCCCCACCAGAAGGCCCCACGCTGGCCCCGGCCTTTACTAACCATGATATCCTGCCCCGCTCCAACGGCGAACACATCCCGATCACCGCGGAATTCACCGTATGCGTCGATCACGGGGTGGTAAGCCACAGTTTGCCTCCTCCCACCGCCGGCGTCTCGAGTGCCCGGTTCCCAGGGCAACGCATTGACCCGCCCACCACCGGGGCCCCTGCGGGGCCCCCGCGGGATGTATATGTAGATCGCGGGTCTGAGTGCAGTGGCGATGAATCCTGCACGGGAGAAATTGCGGGATACTCGGGTAGCTTCTTCAGCCCATCTTACCCAGTTGATTTCCAAGCCTCGGTATTGAGGCTCGTGCTGCCGCCGCTGCCTCTGTTGCTGATGGTGGTGATGGCATTCTCGCAAGATTTGGGCGTGCGCTGTGGGGAGGTGTGTTTGCAGGTAGGTTCGCCAACCTTCGGCGGCCGCGAATGTGTTGTGATAGTGGCTTGTTAGTGAGAGTGAGAGGATGTCTTGGGGAGCTAGGTGTTGGATTATTAGGGAAAGGATTTCAGGAGGGAGAGGGTAAGTCTTTTTGGTAGGTGGGGGGTTATAAGTGAAGAGGGAGCCCTTCTCATTCATGGTTCCGGAATTGTGAATGGGGATTGAAATAGGAATGGTTCTAATTCTGATAGAGAACTTCCTTATCCCGATATAATGATTATAGGTTGGTTATGTCGTTGATGTCTATACAACGCAATTCATTATTGGGAATGATCACGGTATTATACTCGAATACTGGTACCACAGTATGTATTATGGGATGTAACCGAGACACGCTTAAAAGTTATGACTCTATGAGGCTGAAATACTCTCAGATCGCTCCAGGCTCATGACTCCATCGGCAGCTCTGGAATCCATAAGCTCAGGGATTATGACGCGATACCCGGTGTGCGACAATTCTCGTCGTGTATGTACTCGGGTATGTACGTGGGTGACCGGACAGACAGGGGTCAGAAAGTGTATGGAGATACATACAC
>QLOI01002809.1:0-14419 GCA_003313605.1 Tuber umbilicatum | reverse complement strand
TGAACACTTCACGTCGGATAATGAACTAGCAGAGCCGGCAAACATTCGGTGTAATGTTAGCCCGTGGCCCAGAGGAGATGGGCATGCTCGCGATGATGGTGAGCTTAGGAGTGATGGAGAGGAGCTGGCAATGTAATTCTACTTAAGTGTATGCGAGACCTCTTCTCCTAAGACGATCAACTATCCTCTTGAGAACTTATTGAGTAAAGCTGCGGCTTAACGATATTAAGTTTTACCGTTAAGGTTTTTCTCTCTTACATATTTGTTCTTCACTTTGTGTACGAACACAGCTTCGGTACGGCCGCATCCTTGGGATCCATCTTCTCACAGGAAGCCCCCGTTGCAGGGAGTCCGTAGACGAAGCTATTGTGTTGAAGACAGCAGAAGGCGATAGACTTGTAAAATGTAATGGTACCATTGAGAGGTTGTCTACGAGACTTGCATAGAAGAATACGTATGAGACAGTGAGTTTGATATTAGACTAGCTTATCAGTAACCTGTTAGTTTGCCACAAACAGGACAGCGATGTGAAGTATTTTCTCCTGCAGTTGAATGTATTTATCAGGATACTACATGTACATTTCAAGTCGGATTATGAATTAGCAGAGCCGGCTGACATTCGGTAGAATATCAGCCCGAGGCCCAGAGAAGATGGGCACGCTCACGATGTTGGTGAGCTTAGGAGTAATGCAGTGGAGCTGGCAATATAATTCTACTTAAGCATATGCGAGACCCCTTCTCCTCAGACAATCAACTATCCTTTCGAGAACTTATTGAGTATAGCTGCGGCTTAACTATATTAAGTTTCACCATTAAGGTTCTCTCTCTTACATATTTGTTCTTCATTTTGCGTATGACGAAAGCTTCGATACGGCCGCATTCTTGGGATCCATCTTCTCACATGGAGCCCCCGTCACATTAAGTCATTGGCTTATACAGGCTCTACCCGAAGCTACTGATGTTAACTCCACTCATCATGATAAGACTACTCCGATCTAGAGTTCGCTAACAACCTCCTGACATCTTACAGTCTTTCGAGAACACATGGAAGTTGAAGGTCTACTACTTACCCGAAGGCCTCCCGGACCTCCAGTATACCTCACATAGCCACCAAAGTCGGCTTATAAGTTTCAGTGGCATATGCACTCTAGAATAAACTTTCGTATAACTATTCAATCGCCCCTTGATCCCTCATATATCCTGTGAACACCTTCCAGTCAACTGGACGGCGATCACTTATATGATTTTATGCCGCAGTCTTCAATTATAGACTTTTACTATAAACTAGCAATGACCCTGCTGTCCACCCCTGACGCATTGTCTGTATATCGGGGCCAGAGGGGGGTGTTAGACTCAGATCTTCCAATGTTCACCTAAGGCAAGATTTTCTTCAGTTTGTAGCTTAATAACGGATTACCCGATTGAGCCCATATTCGAACCTCCTATATCATCTCCTGTAACAAACATTCCCATGATTTTGTTCAGAACCTCCCGTAACCTTTTACGCTCTAGGTAGCGTAACTCTAATTCAAAAGTAGGGTAACCACTTTGCCAAGGTAGGGTAACTATAGTCTTAAAGGTAGGGTAACTCGTTAGGGTCCTTGGGAACCTTCAGAACACACCCCATAACCTTTTTCCTGCCTACCTGGTATACCTTTCTAGTTCCCAGCCCATGCATTACCACTCCCTTAATCTACATGGTAACCCTTAGTAACCTTACCTGACCAGTCTAACTATAACCCTTCCGGGCTCTGGCATGGGATAAGACTAAGTCTACTGTAAGATCCAGCAGGGTCGTTACACAAGCATCTACCATTATTAGCCTTGCTCCTCCATCAGTAACCTTAGAGTCCATTGCTGCAAACCTACTATATTGTGTAACCCATGAAACTATCCAAGTACTCTACCATTATGCAAGATGGATCTAAACACTGCTCTGAACCAGATTTGTAATCTCCCTGAGGTCCTTGCACCAAATAATTTACCAAAATAGTATCTCTGTAAATCGTTTAACCAGGAGAAATCAGTACAGAAGTCTAGGCCGACAGCTAGTGGTTACCATTGACATCGGCTCTCATCTTACTGCCCGAGCCACCACCAACCCACAAAACTGGCAGCTTCTCTACGCTTATGTTGCTCAGTTAGAAGGGATTCAGCTGAGCCACAGGGCCTTACTTAAGGTGTTGAGAGTGAAGGGTATTACAGGTAAGTGGGGTGGATTAAGCCTTTTCTTTCTCAAAATAGCAAGGAGTTGTAACAGGGGCTCCCTGTGGGAAGATGGATCATAAGGATACGGCCGTAGCGAAGTTTTCTTCGTACACAAAATGAAGAACAAATATGTAAGAGAGAAAACCTGAATGGTGAAACTTAACATTGTTAAGCCACAGCTATACTCAATTAGTTCTCAAGAGGATAGTTGATCGCCTTAGGAAAAGAGATCTTGCATATACTTAGGTAGATTTACATTGCCAGCTCCTCTCCATCACCCCTAAACTTACCACCATCGCGAGCATGCCCATCTCCTCTGGGCCTCGGGCTAACATTCTACAGAATGTCAGTCGGCTCTACTAGTTCATTAACAGACATGAAGTGTTCATGCAGTATGCATTCAACTGCATAAGAAAACTCTTCACATCGTTCTCCTGTTAATGGCAAACTAAACGGATACTGATAAGCTAGGTTAATATCAAACTCACTGTCCCATACGTATTCGTCTATGCAAGTCTCGTAGACAACCACTCAATGGTACTATTACCTTTTACAAGTCTATGGTCTTCTACTGTCCTAGACACGATAGCTTGGTTTACGGACTCCCGCGAACGAGGTACGTGAGCCATCGGCTTTAATGGGCGCAACTCGCAGCCACTGATGATAAGAACCTCAGTCAAGACAAGACTTCCACGATCTAGAGGTTGCTAACAACCTTCAGCCATATTAAAGTCTATCAGAGACATACGGGAGTTGACGGTCTACTACGTAACCGGAGACCTCCCAGGCTTCCGGTACACTGTACAGACCTAGCACCGTAGGCTTATAAGAATCAGTGGCGTATACACCCAAGAATAACTTCTCGTAAAATAATTGTATCGCCCCATGCCCTCCCATATATCCTGTGAACAGCTTCCGGTCAGAAGGACGACGACAACGTATACGGTATTCCCCTGCCGTCTTCAATAATAGGCCTTTACTAGTAAACCAGCAACTTCCCTTCAGTTAGCCCCTGACACATTTTCTGTACATCGGGGCCAGAGGGGGATGTTGGACTCAGATTTTCCAATGTTCCCCAAAGGCAAGATTTTCTTAGGTTCTTAGCCCAACAAGGGGTTACCCGATTGAGCCCATATTCGAATGTCCGATATAATCTTACATAACCAACATTCCTATGACTTTTCCCGAAACTTCGCATAACCTTTTATGCTCAAGGCAGGGTAACTTCTATCCAAAAGTATGGTAACCTCTTTGCCAAGGTAGGGTAACTATACTCCCTAAGGTAGGGTAACTACCTCCCTTAGGTAGGGAAACTCATCGTAACTCACGGGAACCTTCCGAACTCACGGCATAGAATTTCCCTACCTACCCAGTATACCTTTTTTGTTCGCAGTCTAAGCATTACCATTTGCTTAGTCCACATGGTAACCCTTTGGTCGAGTTACTTGACTAGCCTAACCGTAACCCTTCTGGGCTCCAGCATGGGATAAGACTAAGTCTACTGTAAGATCCAGCAGGGTCGTTATAGAAGTAGTGGCTCGACTGGAGAGAACACTTCTATGATTGGAGTAAGCATGTAACAGGGACTCCTTGTGGGAAGATGGATCCCTAGGATGCAGCCGTACTGAAGCTTTATTCATACGAAAAGTGAAGAACAGATAGGTAAGAGAGAAAACCTTAATGGTGAAACTTAATATCGTTAAGCCGCAGCTTTACTTAATAGATTCTCGAGAGGATATTTGATCCTCTTAGGAGAAGATGCCTCGCATATACTTAAGTAGAATTATATTACCAGCTCCTCTCCATCACTCCTAAGCCCACCACCATCGCGAGCGTGCCCATCTCCTCTGGGCCTCAGGCTAATATTCTACCAATTGTCAGCCGGCTCTGCTAGTTCATTATCCGACGTGAAGTGTTCATATAGTATCCTGATACCTGCATTCTACTGCAGGAGAAAATTCTTCACATCGCTGTCCTGTTAGTGGCAAACTAACTGGTTACTGATAAGCTAGTTTAATATTAAACTCACTGTCCCATACGTATTCGTCTATACAAGTCTCGTAGACAACCACTCAATGGTACCATTACGTTTTACAAGTCTATTACATTCTACTGTCTTCGACACGACAGCTTGGTCTACGGACTCCCGTCACGAGGTACTTAAGCCATTGGCTTATACAGGCGCTACCCGCAGCTACTGACGATAAGCATCTCATTCAAGATTAGACTACTACGATCTAGAGCTCTCTAACAACTGCCAGCCATCTTTCAGTCTTTCGGAGGCATACGGGAGTGGAAGGTCTACCACTTATCCGGAAGCCTCCCGGGCTTCCTGTATACCTTACGTACCTACCACCGTAGGCTTATAAGGATCAGTGATGTATACACTCAAGAATGACTTCTCGTGTAACCATTCAATTGCCCCATGCCCCCTCATATATCCTGTGAACAGCTTGCTGTCGGAAGGACGGCGACAACATATACAGTACAAGTGCCACTGAGGAAGTAAGTAGACACGCTCGGGACCAACACAACAATACCTCCACAATCATTACCCCGCAAAGTCACACAACATGCCGCAGAACAATAATGGAAAGCGACGGGAGAGCACAAAATTAGAGCGCATTGAGGTCATCCAGCGTCAGGCCAAGGGCTATTCCTAACGTCAAATCGCCGAACAGATGACGATTTCAAAGGCAACTGTCGGTAAAATCATGTGAAAATGGAAAGTGATGAAGTCGGTAAAAAATCGCACCCGGCCCGGAAGGCCACAGAAAATAGGCTCCCAAGAGCTTAGATGGCTGAATAGTATGGTAGGGAGCCATTCTCGGGCAATATTGGCTGAAATCACCAATGAGTCGATGCTGGATTGCCATCCCGACACGATCAACAAAGCACTCCACAAACTGTACTTCCACCTCCGAATTCCACGTCGCAAACCTTTTCTGAATGCTAAATCCGAGCGAAGAGGTTAATTTGGTGTCGGCAAAGACATTATTCGACAGGGGAGGACTGGCGCCAAAAGTTCTATTCAGATGAGGCCAATGTTGTGATTGGGGTTGGGGGGGGATATGAACAGGTCTGGTGAAAGCCAGGAACTGAGCTGCAAGACCACTATCTTCTGGCAACTTTCAAAGGGGAAATAGTTTCTACAATGTTCTGGGATGCTATAGCACATGGGCGGTGAAGCCAGCTAGTTCACATAAGATAAAGACTACCAGCAGAGTATCGTCGTCCAAATGACCAGGGTGGAATGGATTCTGAACAATACTGTCAGGAGGTATTAAGGCCTGGCTTTCTACCTTTGTGGGAAGATGTGGGAGGGTCTGCTGAAGGGTTTTCCTTAGTTGAGGACGGCTCCATGATACACATCTCTGCGTATAGTCGTCAGTTTAAGTTGAGCAATGGCATTGTGTGTTCAGACTGGCCCAGCTACAGTCCTGACCTTAACCCCATCGTGAATGTCTGGCAAACTCTCAAACGAAGACTCAAAATCCGTTTCCGAACACCACAGGGTAGGCCCCATGGTATTACTGGCCTTGTTCGCGCGGCACAAGAGGAGTGGAATGCAATTGAACAAGATAAGATAGATAGGTTCATTGAGTCGATGCCAATTAGGGTACTACGGGTAATTCGTCGGCATGGTAGTCATTCAGGGTATTAATTTGTGCTTCATATTTTCTTATTTCACCTCTCTTACTTTCAGCCGGAGCTGTCTTTTGGTCTCTGTGTAAAGTTGCGTTTTCATAATTGTAACAGTGTTTTTTCAGGAGTGCCAAGGCTTGTGTCTACTCACTTTTCCGGTGGCACTTGTATTACACCGCCGTCTTCAATCATAGGCTTTTACTAGTAAACCAGCAACTTCCCTTCAGTTAGCCCATGACGCAGTATCTGTACATTGGGGCCAGAGGAGGGTGTTGGACTCAGATTTTCCAATGTTGGCCAAAGATTTTCTTCGTTTCGCAGCTTGACAACGGATTACCCGATTGAGCCCAGATTCGAACCTCCTATATAATCTTGCGTAACAAACATTCCTATGACTTTACCCGAAACTTCACGTAACCTTTTACGCTCAAGGTAGGGTAACTCCTATCTAAAAGTAGGGTAACCTCTTTGCCAAGGTAGGGTAACTATACTCCCTAAGGTAGGGTAACTACCTGCCTTAGGTAGGGTAACTCGCAGGAACTCTCAGAGACCTTCCGAACTCGTAGCATAGACTTTCCCTACCTACCCAGTATACCTTTTCTCGTTCGCAGTCTAAGCATTACCATTTGCTTAGTCCACATGATAACCCTTTGATAGAGTTACTTGACTAGCCTACCCGTAACTCTTGCGGGCTCTGGCATGAGATAAGACTAAGTCTACTGTAAGATCCTGCAGGGTCGTTACATCACCTTTCTCTTCTCTAGGGCCGCCCTCAGCCTCTGGCGTCTTCTGTTATTTCCAGTTCCCCGATCTACCACCCTATAATCCCTTGGTTTCGACAGGTATCGTTTATGGAAATCTACGAGAGCTTGTGCGCCTGTTCTCTCTGTAATTTCATACCTCTCCCTGGAGTAATCCTCAGGACCAGCGCCCTTCCAAGCTATCAAGTATTGGACAAATCGCTGGGGGAATTTCTGACAAGCTCCCCCATACCAACCACTATCAAGGATGGTTTCAATAACATAACTAGGCTCATTATTTATTATATCGGGAATATGTACCTCTACTGTACGCCTGCCAGTTGAGTCCTCCCTATATGGTTCCAAGAGGCCGACATTGAAGACGGGATGTATACCCTAACATTGATGGAGTTGAATTTCATATGCTGCAAAACCAACCTTTTGTAAAACCGCAAATGGTTCAAACATACAATGATCAAGCTTTTCCATCAGTCACTTGCTTCATATGTTTTTTCTTTTCAACATTACTTGGTCGGCCCTCTTGGCCTGACCCGTATTAATATCCTCCATTGTGGTATACTCCGGAGCTGGCAATATTTTCTGATCCTGCCACTTCCGTTGCCTCTCTTGATCCTTATGTAAAGCATCTGGAATTTCCATCCACGTTTCTTCCCAGTCCTCTACTAATAGCTCGCTGCTTGAGTGTATACCTTGACTTTCTGATACGGACCTGGACCAATTTGTTTCTGGATTAAACAGATAATTGATCACGAAGGGAGACACCTTAGTCGATTTCGACATTAAAGTGTTATAAGCATAGTCCACCAAGGGAAGTAGCTCAACCCAGTCATCCGTCTGGTAGGAACAATAACTCCACATGTATTGCTCCAAAGTCTGGTTTACGCTTTCAGTTTACCCATCAGTTTCAGGGTGGAAAGCCGTGGAAATGTTCAGCTTAACTCTTAGCAACTTCATTAAGCTAGTCCAAAACTTAGAGTTGAATCGGCTATCACGATCCGATATGATACTCTTTGGTAGACCATGGAAACGCCAAACCTCCTTCAGGAACATAAGAGCTAAGTCACCTGTAGGTACTTCTGTTGCCAAAGGTATCAAACGAGCCATCTTCGAGAACCTGTCTACTACGACCCAGATTTTCGCATATCCTTTTGACTCCGGTAATGCCACAATAAAGTCCATAGAAATCGCCTTCCATGGTCGTAGCAGTACCCCTATCGGTTTAAGTTGTCCAAACTTCTTGTGTAGTGCAGTTTTACTGCGCTGGCATATATTACATGTGCAAACATATTGTTTGATATAATCATCCATCTTTGGCCAGTAGAAGTTTGCCCTAACCCTTTCCATAGTCTTGTATGTCCTAAAGTGTCCCGCTAAGCGGGAATCATGTTCCCCCTCCATGATTGTACTATTTAACCCCTCATCCGTCGGTATGTACCATCGGTTCTTGTAAAGGAGTAGGTCCTTCTCAATCGTAAAGTTAGGATCAACCCCCTTGGTTTCTCCCTTAACCGAATCAAGCATCTTCACGTATTCCTTGTCTTTTGATGCAACCTGCTTGAGCCGCTCTAGGAATGTGGATTGTAAATGGAATCCTTAGCACGCCTGCAACAGCTGTGGTCGCAAGATGTCCCGCTCCTGTTGAACTACCTATTGCCCAGGGCGGAAAAAGCTTTGCATAGAATTTGATTGAGAATTACCCCCTCCTTCAAGGCGGTAGTCCCTATGCCTAGACAGTTCATCAGCCTTTTCATTCATCCTTCCTTCACAGTATACCACCCGGAAGTTGAACGGTGGTAAGTACTCAGCCCAGCGATGTTGCGTACAGTTCAGAATCTTGGTACTGTTAAAATATTCCATGTTCTTATGATCAGTGTAAATGGTAATCTGATCCGCTACTGACCGCAGTAAATGATCCCATTCCTTGAATGCTGCCACAGTCACAGTCATTTCCTTATCATAGACCTCATAATTTATCTCCACTGGGGAGAACTTTCTACTATGAAAGGCTACGGGATGCCATTTATTGTCCTCACACAGTTGGGACAATATGGCCTCTAATGCAAAGTTACTAGCATCGGTTTCCAGCTTTGTCTGTCGTTCAGGGTCAAAGTGTACTAATATAGGCCCTGTTGTAAATTTTTCCTTCAAAAAATCAAAGGCCTCTTGACAAGCTGGTGTCTACAGAAATTTCACATCCTTCTTTGTTAGGTCAGTGAGAGGTTTCACGATCTTGCTGAACCCTTCAATAAATCTTCGATAGAAGTTTGTGAATCCTATAAAGCTCTGGACTTCAAGGACACTATTCGTTGGTAGCCATTTCTTAAGTTCGGCTACCTTTGCCTTGGTCATGGATATTCCGCGATCTGATATCTTATATCCAAGAAATTCAACCTCTCTCTGATGGAAGGTCAATTTGTTTATGCTAACGCATAGGGGAGCTTTCCTAAGCCTTTCCATTACCCTACGGACTAGGGAGACATGCTCCTCTATTGTCTCAGAGTAGATCAATATATCATCCATATAGGCGATAACGCCTTCGTCTAGTAGGTCCCTGAAGACCTCGTTGATCATGCCTTGGAAAGTTGCCGGAGCATTGCAGAAGCCAAAAGGTATCACGGTATATTCATATAACCCATACCAGCATCGGAATGCTGTTTTCCATACCTCTTCTTCCGCCATCCGCAGAAGGTAGTATCGATTCTTGAGGTCCAACTTAGTGAACACCAGCGCTTTCCCAAGTCTGTCTCGGAGCTCATTCATTAGCAGCAGAGGGTATCTGTTCTTAACCGTTATCTTGTTTAGTCCACGGTATTCTATACATAACTGCAGAGTACCATCTGGCTTTGGTACAAAAAGAATAGGCGCAGTGGCAGGAGAGCTTGACCTCCTTATCTTCCCCGTAGGTAACATCTCATCGAGATACTCATGGAGGACCTTAAGCTCTTTTTCCGATAAAGGATATATCGGACGGAAAGGCAGAGTTGTATTCGGGAGTAGCTCAATCTTGTGATCATACTTCGAATGCTCCGGTAAGGATTCAATCCGTTGTTGGCTGAAGATATCACCAAAGTCCTTGTATTCAGGTAGAAGTTTTAACGTAATATCTCCACCATCTTCATCTGTGAACTGTGCCATGCCCAAGAGGTAAATTGAGTTACCATCCTCGGCTAACATTTCCTCTTCGGTTATAAATTGTAGACGTCTCTTAGGACCTAAACAACGTGCCTTACAATAATCTGATCTCAATGTCAGAATACCTGGTTCCCAGTCTATATCTGGATTATGTTCTTTTAACCATGACATTGGTAAGTTTCCATCAAACTTTGAGTTGCTCATGTCAGCAACTTCAAATCGCATCTTATTCACGTGGTCTCCGATATGCATTTTCATCTCCTTGGTGTAGTGGATACCCGATTCGGGTATGTGATTACCACTCACATCAGAGATTGGACAAGATACCGTTCGCCGCACACATGGCATCTGGGTTTCCTTAACCTAGCGAGTACTAAGGACAGGGCCTGTAGCACTCCTATCTAATAAGAGTGTAGCCTTTGCGGTACTCTTTCTTGCTCCTAGTTTCTATTGAAGTCGTAACTTAACATGGATAGACTTAGTATGTTTTAGAGGGTCTTGAACACTCAATCACTTTGTAGGTCTCAACTCATTAACCATTTCGATAGTTGTATCCCTTGCCTTTCGACAAGAGGGCGGCCACAACGGGTTGTGAAAAATTCAATAACTTAAATAGCTAGAAATGTTTACTATCACGCCCGCATGATTTCGGGTATTAAACCCTCCTCAGGTAAACTGGAAATCAACTTTGATTGCATAATCAAGTCCCGCTTGACGTAGTAAACTTTAAGAACAAAAGACAATACAGAACCAGGGAAACACTCCTAGCAACAAGAACCCATAAGGAAAACCAAATAACCTTGATTCAAAAAGGAAAACCCATGACAAAAGAAATAAAAAAAATGTGACCCAGAACATTTGACATAACCAAGATTCCTCCCCGGATTTAACCTGTCAGGGTTAACTCGGCATTCTCTTAGTTGCGAGTGAATACTCCCCTCTCTTTGTTCCCGGTAATCCAATGATCAGCCCCATCCTTTATCTAGAGGCTCATTAGTTGCTTGTAATTTCATTTGCCCTTAATGACAGACTTACCTTAGTCCGATTCCTCCGTATCAACCTCCATAATCAGTTGAGAGGCAAGACGTACTTCAAGGAGTTTCTTATCGCCAGCTGAAGAAGGAGCAGCTTCAATGCGTTTAACTTTGCTAGTCTGAGCCTCTTGAAGGCCTGCCTCGTTAGGCGACCGCTTATTTTCTCCCTTTGCTCAGTGAACAACAGGGGAAGACGAGGTGCATTTCCGCCAGAAGTGGCCAGGCTGCCTGCATTTAGAGCATTGCCCAGACTTGCGCCGTTTTTCAGTTAGGTTATCCAGAATGCCCTTATGAGCAATGGCATACGCAGATTCTCCCACCTTAGAGGTCTTATTTGTCTGGGAGAGTTGGGATTTTGACTTACCCAAACCCTTCCCCTTTTTCAGCTGCTTCTTTGAGGAAGAGCCCTTATCGCTAGCCTTGTCATTGCTTAAACCTCAATGGTCTTTGGTGACCATTTTACCAAAGTTAGCGTTGTCGCGAAGGGTATGGCCAACTTTACGAAGTAGATCCATATATGCACCAGCTTCGGTAGGATGTGGTTGCTTTAACGCCCATGCCTTTCACAACTCAGAAGTGATCTCTATCTGAACTTTATCTATTATTTGCTTTGAATCAGTGTATTCGAGGCTGGCTGCGAGGTCAACCACTTTATCGAGGTACTTGTCAACCCTCCTAGGCTTCATAGACAAACGCATTCATTCAACAAGGTTGCGATCATGATCTTCATGCCCACCAAAACTGGTTTCAAGCCAAGCCTGGAATCCTGCCCAGGTTCGCAGCTCATTTTCAGGGTTGAAGATGATCTCCATCCGCATCACTTCATTCTCACTTATGTAACAATGGATACCCAAATACCAGTTCTTGGCTGCATTCTCCAAGAGTGGAACGACCAATCCAATCTTATCCATATCGTCCCAACCGGACTTCTTGAAATAAGTGAATTGGACTTCGACGTCCGTGGGAAACCGTTTGGTGTCGGTAGTGTCTTCTTTGAAAGCCGTTATGTTACTTAACTTTTCCAGCTTCTTGGGCTTTGCCGAAGCAGAGGGCCCACTGGTGTTATGAGAGGATTGCCCACTCGTTCTTCCAAGGAAGGCAGCTAACCTAGTCAACCGGCGGTCATATCTCCTATTATTGACCTCATTCCAGTTGGGCTTTCGGCTTCCTAAGAATGGGGTAAGATCAGGTAGGGAGTCGGCATCATCGTCGGAGCTATCTGAGGAACTAGAATCACCTGGATTACCCACAGCGCTAACGTTTCCACCAGGTGGGGGAGCAGTCCCACCACCATTGCCACCAGTATTTCTACTGTGGGTCTCCTCCGGGCGATTATATCTATCAATGGATTCCTCATCACCCCCCTGATCTCCAGCCTAGGTGTTACCCCTGGGAGGTTGTTCAGGGTTCTCAGGTGAAGGAGGAGGTATCGGGGTACTAGGCGTATCGTTCGCCGTTCCCATACCCAAACCCAACAGATATTCCACGAAGGCCTCGCAAGTGTCAGGATCCCTCGGTGGTCTCACATGTCCTCTTCGCCTACAAAATCCACACTTGGGGGGTCTTGGTTGAGGAGGTGGGGCCGGGGGCTGAGGTGCGGGAGTCTCAGAAGAATGATCTGGGCGTACTAGAGGCTCGTCACGATGCCTGGTACTAGGAAAGTAATGCTGATACCGAAACCGACCCTCCGGTGAGAGGTGGTCTATGTGACATTGACGTTCTCACGGCCCCGTCCTTGGTGTTACTTGCCGAAAACCAACAAACCCACCCTAGGTGTGTGGTCGCTCTGGAGTGAAGGCCGGATATACCTCTACCGAATGTGGTGGAGGGAACGGAGCCCCGCCCGTCGGGCTGAATAGGCCCACTCCGATTGGCTTGACTGGCACTGCAGGAGTCGGTGGTGGAGGTGCCGACGTAGGCTTCGGTGTGATCGGTGAGGGTGCATCATCACTTCCTGGAACTGGAGGGGGAATAACCTGGACAGTACAATTGGTCTTTGGAGCAATTGGCTTAGGTGGATTACCACCAGTTGCCGGCAAAGTCATTCCCTGTTTCCCGACACCGGAGGGCTTAGAACCCATAGCCGGACTGGGAGTTCTAGTGGAGCTTTTCCTATTTATAGTCAACAATAAAGCTACCGCCACTTGCTCAATAAAAGGGTGAAGTGAGGGCTCAGCTGAGAGTACCCATTGGCTTTGGCCTGAAGCCAAAACAACCCCCGCCTCTGTCAACATCCCTTGATATTCCGGGTCCTGCAGAATCTGCGTCAAAAGCTCTGCGAAGTGTAATCTAGGTTCCTTCGGCATCGGTGGTGCGACAGTCATGATGACAATGTTTTGCGCATCTATCTGGTTACCTTCCTTGACTGCCCTCACTAAGGCAGGGACCCTATTGTTAATGGCTTGCTGGTTGGCAACTAGTTGCTTGAAGCACATCTGTTGTCCGCGCATCCAGTTAGCAGCCGCATCAACAATTTCTTGCTGAAAGATTTGCTGAGATTCTGCGTTCCAATATCACATCTGAGTTTCCCCCGCTTTGATCTGCTGGCCTACTTCATGAAGAATGTAAGGCTCGATGAACTGGCAGGTAAACACTGCAAACGTAAACTCCACAGGGCAATCAGCAGTAGATCCAGCCTTAAGAGGGGCTTGTGTAAAGGAAAGGAATAAACGATCAGGGTCGGCAACCACAACGTCCCAACATTCGTCGGGAATGTCAATCGGAACCGCCTCCATAAGTGTTGGAATTGCAGGCCATTCAAGACCACGTAGGTCTACAAAAACCGCCGCTCGTCAATGGAGGTCATGGGCCTACTGCGCAGCACCGTCAACACTACCAAGGTTGGCAGACATCATCGTTCCCTTTTTTTTTTTTTTTTTTTTTCATCATATGTTTATTGATTCTGGCCCAAAAACGTACATGCAGCTCGCGCTATGGCATACAAAAAGCCTTAATTCCAACGCAGTCATAAATGAAAAAACAAAAACTTCAAATAACGCAACCAATCCTTCAAAGTGGGAAAACATAATCCCTAGCATCGCCAACGATGACTAACATAAAAAGTAAAATACCCTCAAACCAAAACAACAGCCCAGTCCAAGGAGAGTCATAAGTAAGGAAAACCATCATCATAATCACCACCCATAGCCGACGCCATGGGCATCCAACAACAATAACAGCAAGCAAGTAAAGCCAAACTGGATAAATAAACCCTCAAAGCCCTCAGGAAGAGGGGGCCGGGGAGGAGGACAAGGGCACCGGCGAGCCAGGCAAGGGCGACGCAGGTGGGGAAGCAGATGTCAAGGGAGGCATGCTGGGCGGGAACCCAGTGGCCGTGGCGGAAATGTATCGGGCCAAATTGATAATGAGGGGGCGGAGGACCAAACGGGGGCGTCAGGCGCCAGGCTCGAGATGCCCTGAAGGTGGGACGCTCTATCCTGGGCCTTAGCCGGGCAGTGAAGGATGGCGTGATCAAAGGTCTCGTCTGCTTCCTCGCAAAAGGGGCACAGGGTAGAGGCATCACGATTATACCAGGAAGTATGGGCAGCGAGGTAGCTTTTACCGGCCCTCATCTGATGAAGACGGCCAGCCGAGAACTTGGGCAAACCCATGAAGGCGTGCGGAGTAAAGGAGGGGGGG